>ML803492.1:88010-115552 GCA_009831015.1 Picea engelmannii
GTTTGTAAGAAATATACACTTGGAAAAAGGACATTTAGCCAAGCAGTGACAGTATATCCAAAGGGATCTCAGATCTATTGCACTCAGAGGAAGCCCAAGAATTGGAGGTAGTAGTGATGATGTCTCCTACAATATAGAACAAATCAAATGGGACAATAGCATCTACACTCCTATTTTTCATATCAGGTTTTATATTTTATATTGTTACATCTTAAGTAAGTGTTGTAACTAGAATAATAGTCTTTAGATTTCTATTACTGCTATTTCTATCAAATGTTTTGTAACACTTGAATATTGTTGGTATGATGATAATTAAATAAAATATCACTATTCATTATTAATGATTCACTTTTTTACAAGATAAATTGATCTCCTCTAATGGTTGTTGACCTTGTTCCAGGCAGGTTATCTTGTAAACTCCATGGAGGTTGTCATGGAGATGTGTTGTTGTTATTTCTTATTATTGTATTTTTTTTTGTTTTAGCTCTTGTTCCAGGTAGGTCACAAGTGATAGCTTTGAGAAGGAAATACTATGATTGTAAGGAGCAACATTCTTTGAATATGACCATATATATCCCTCTATTTCAATTGATCACTCTTCAGATCATCGAGAAGAGTCATTAGACCCAGAAGGGCATACCTAGAATCATTGCAGTGACCAGGAAGAGACCAACATGGTCTCGTGATACCTTGCAAGATGTAAATGTGATATAAATATATGTCATTGATGAGCTATATCATGAGGAGGAGTAGATGGCTCCACCAGTGCTGCAACATGATTCCCCACCAAGTACCATCTCAGAAGGAGCTAGAGTTAAGAGGGAGTCATCCCTTAGGATCTAGTAGGGAGGAGAAACCTCTCTAGGACAATTCAGAGGAGATCAGACTTCAGAGGAGGTCAACACATGCAAAGGGAGAATATGGCTACGAAGATTATATAGAATATAAGGGAGTCCATCTTCAAGGGGAGCATGCAGACTTAGAGTGAACCCGATCTCGGAGAGAGTCAGTGGCTTGGAGACTTTCATTCATAAAGTATTCCAGATTCAACTGGGAAAGAGACACATCTTCCAGGACTAACAAACATGTGCCATGTGTTCAGAAGGCTAAATCAAAGGTTTAGAGGCTTTGAGGAGATATGAGACCTCCTGGGAGGATTTCCTTGTTTCAGTGACAGAGGAGGAAGCCAATCATAAGAACTGAGATATGGATTTTTCCTCAGTTCCAGATAGAGAAAGAGACAAACAAGTTTTCCAACTATGTGGCTATGATGAGGAAGATCATTGATTCAAAATCTTCCACGTTTGAGGAAGCTATGAAGTAGCAAGTGTGAAAGGATGCTAATTTTATTAATTTTCTTAAAATAGTACAAATTAAATTAATTTCAACTTACCCTAATCACTTTAATTAACAATATGAATATGAAGAAGTTAAAATATTACAAGAGTTTATCAAATTTTTCTGGGGCATGTTAATATTTTTTTTAGTATGTATTATAAATATGAAGACAAATTAATTACTTTCTAAATTAAAATCATTTTTCATAATTCTCAACCAAAAAATGAAATGATAACACATGAAAATAATTTTTTTTATAAAAATACAATTATAATACATAGAAATGTTTTTTTTAATGAAAAAAAAATTGATTTTTTTTATAATTTAATTTAGAAAATATCATATTATTTTAAAAATTAATAAACAAATTAAAAAATATTATTTATCCTATTACACATTTTTACTAATCAACCATGTTCTCCTCTCTAAATCAATATATGTCTTGTGCGTCACAGCTATTAACACCGAGGATTCGAACAAATTATTATGAAACACATATTTGGATTCTGACATATTGCGAAATTGGGCTTCTACACCCAAGGATTTGATACATCTCCATTTCTTCTAGTGTTTATGTTTACTTGGTTAGAGAATGTTAATATCTACAAAAGGAAAGAAAGAAATGTTGAACTATATAAAGACAAAAACAACCATTTAATATAAAAATAGATTAAAATAAATAAAATAATATAGTATTAAAATAAATTGATATAAATAGATAATGACATTAATAAAGTATATTTTAAATTAAAAAATTATAAATTTATATAGATATGGGGTACATGTAAATTGAGGTGAGAATTTAATTTTTTTTACATTTTCTTCTAATTATAAGACATTTGTCAATCAATCTACATTCTTATTAATTATATAAAATTTATACTAATAATAATATTAAAATATATTAATCAATTTTAAATTTAATATTTATATAATAATTATAAACGACAAGAAAATAAAAAATATATATTTTTTTCTACTAATTTTATAATAATAATTAATTTTGTTTTAATAATCTAAAAATTAATTCTCTACCATTGGTAATGTTATTATTGGAATTCACTTTGTTGTGTTTTAAAGAAATAGATTTTTTTTTAAAGAAATAGATGGTTGATTGTTTTCAAGTGACTTTGTTGTGTGTTTTAAAGAAATCAATTGTTTCATCTTACATTGAATTATCACTTGTTAAAATTTATCCAAACAATTACATTGAAGTGTTATTTGTTCAAATGTATCCAAACCATTATGATAATGTATTTTAAAATAGGAAAATAAATAAATGAAGAATAGAAATAAGATTTATATTTTAATTTGATATTAAAAGAGGTTGATTATTAATGGTGATGATAAAAATTCATTTAGATTAATTGGTCTATTTCATCTTAAGAAGAAAAAAGGTTACTTCTAGTATTGTGACAAATATTTAAATTGGGATCTAATTTGGGAATAGGCATGGAAACCTAAGAGGTAGTGTTTTTCATCTTCAACCCTCTTAGTGTCACAAAGATGGCAGATTATTTTACACTATCCATATATTTATGACACAACCAATAGATTTCAAAATCACAATTATGAAAAACCATAAAAAATAGAGTAAGTATCAAATCAAAATCTATAAATATAAACGATCTAAAAATCTCCATCTCATTCTGTCATATTCCTTTTTAAATCAAATATGAAGGAAAGTGGGAGTTCTAACAAGTTTTAAAAATGTATGGGTTAGAAATTTCATTGAGGAGATTCTAATGAACCAATGTTTAAACTGTTTAGAGCTCTTCTTCTAAATAAGTCATAGGAGTGTGGTTGGATAAAAATGAGACTTCTTGTTTAAAGATAATGATATTATTCTCTTAAAATGTGTTGGTCAAAATATTCTATGGTTTCCTTAATTTTAGAGACCATTGACGTGACATCTAAGTAGTTTGTTGAACTAAACATTGATAGAGGCATTTCGTGGTCTTTCTTTAATGGAGTTTTGGAAGGGGAACCCCAAGGTTAGTGCAAGGGGATTCTACATCTGTGTGTCTCTCATAGTGTTCCATTTAAAAATGGAGTAAAATATGGATTAAAGAATTTTTCTAAACTTTTAGTACAAACGGGTATTATTTCTTATTCAAGAACATGGAGTGTCACATATCTAAATTTTTGGCAATTCTTTACTTATAATAAAATGGATGAGACTTATAAAAAAATTTACAATCCAAGCAAGTATTATGCATGTTCGAAACCTACAAATAACCCTTTGTAATATAAAATTTTGTCACACATATATATAAAAAAATGATTATTGATGGTTTATCAAAGAAAAGATTGATCCAGATAGAGACTTTTCATTGATTTCAAAAGATCAAAATGACCCATTCTTAAACTTCACTCATATCATTGGTTCTAGCTTAATTTTCTACATTATTATTGTTAACAATTTTAAATGGATGAACTATAAAGAACTTTTTTAATAAAAGTATTGAATTCCTACATATCTAAAATGTCAATTCAATCATTTTTTCTTTTCACAAGAGTGGCATGGTAGCTTAGTCCCTACCGAACAAGTTTTGTATCCGGAAGCGAAGATTAAGCCTCTAAGTAAGAAGTATTTTCGCTTAACATCCATGGATTGGACACTTTAGTCCCCACTAGAGAGAAAATAAACCATAGACATGTGATATGACTTACAATGCAACCCTTCAAAGTTGAGGTCCAATCAAATTGAAGAAAAAAAAAATATTAAATAAAAATTATTATTACAATATCTCATGTTTAATTACAATCAAACTACTAACTAATAGCAGTCAAACTAGTAACTCATTACTATAGTCTTTTTGACATGGATTAATAATATATGCTAAGAAGTATTTTGGTTTAACATCCATTGGTTAGACACTTTAGTCCCCACTAGGGAGAAAATAAACCACAGACATGTGATATGACTTACAATGCAACCCTTCAATGTTGAGGTCTAATCAAATTGAAGAAAAAAATAAAAATTATTTAAATAAAAATTATTATTGCAATATCCTATGTTTAATTATAGTCAAAGTACTAACTAATAGGTAGTCAAACTAGTGACTCATTACTATAGTCTTTTTGGCATGGATTAATAATATATGCATTGATATGTTGAGTTAGGTGGTTTGGTCAAGTGTGACTTGATGTTACAAGAATTCAAGCATGGGTAAGGTTAGTGGTTGATTGATATTATAAGGATTATGGGTTATATATATTTTTAAGGTTAGGCTCAAATTCACAGGGGTAGGGTATGTACACCTTCCTAAACATTAGGAGTCAAATCGGGGATCTCTTCTCCCACAAACAAGGCAATCTTATACACCAATTTGATATCTAACTTGGTTGGAATCTTAAAAATAAATTATTATTATTACAAGTATTTATATAAATGGTTCTTGATTAGTGAATAGAAGTTCATACACATTTTAAAATTTAAAATGTATTTATTTTATCTAGTTTTAAATTTTTTAATTAAAAATAATAATAATCAAAATCTTTAAAATCTTTAAAATGAATTATTCACGTAAGTGAATTTTAAAAATTAAACAAACAATTATTTAAAAAATAAATAAAATTAAAATTGAAAAACAAAATTTAAAGAAATATGTTTTAACATAAAAAAAATAAAATTTAAAATACAAAATCAAAATTTAAAAATTTTAAAAAATTAAAAAAATGCAAAATATAAAATCAAAATTTAAAATATAAAATCAAAATTCAAAATTTCAAAAAATTTAAAACATTTAAAAAATGCAAAATAAAAAATAAAAAATTGTGGTATGAATATCACTAGTCGAGATTGTGACACATGTACTGTAACTAATGATCCCACGACAAGCCTATGATTAGAGTGACCGTATAAGGGTCCACCAACCATACACATTCGTATGATGCCACCCCTATGATTTTTTCCTTGCATGCGTGATAGGTGTAATAAATGTAGAGGGTAAGACATTAATAATATTGGAATTAATTTTTTTACAACTTTATTAAATCTACGATTTTTTTAAACAAGTGGTATATATAACTAGCACAACCACAAGTCACTCGTGGCTGGTGAACACCGAAATAACCGAGTCCCAGGCATTAAATAACCGAAAAACCCTGTGCATTAAATAACCGACGCGGTAAGAGCTCCAGGTAGGAAAATCTCACCCAGTAAATAATAGTTGTAGTAAAAATAGTGGTTGGTGAACTTGGGCTCTCTAGAAAATGAAACGTTAATCACTCAGAGGTGGCAATCAACTAGCTATCATAGTAAATTTCAAATATGATTAAGTAAAAGTAAAAAAATAAACATGTTAACGGATGTCTTTATAATAGTGAGGAAGTTAGTGGTTGAAATCACAACCATTGATTTATTGGGATGACTAAGAATATTCCAGCAATATTTAATCTTGTTCATACAAAACTGATTAAGCACTAAAAACATATTAAATGTTCCCATTGTCAATAGGTGTATGCCTTTCCGTGTAATAAAGTGCATTAATTATGTAATTAATTTAAAATATTGAAATACGTGAAGGCAACAATAAGACTTGAAATATATTAACCAATCAGAGATGAGAAAAATAAATAAATTTATTATATCAAAAAACATATATTTGTTTTATGAAGTTAGACATTGCATTTCACACATAAATTTAAAATAAAAGGTAAATTAATGTCAAATCAATAAGAAATTCATTGCTATAGTCCCTTTACAGGCAGGGACTAATAAAAGTATCGAATCCTTATATGGCTAAAATATCAATTCAATCATTTTTCAAATAAAAGTATCAATAATATTTACGTAGCAAAAATACTTCACTTTTCATTAAAATTGACATTTTAAATAAAATTTTAAAATAAAGCGTTATTTATGGCTTTCAAGATTCATTTGATCTCTTCGAAAGCACAAAGCGCTTTAGGGTAAGGAAGTGTTTAAGGTTACTCGATTGTGAAGTGTTCAAATGTCATTGTTATTAGTCCCTGCCATAGGCATAGAGGGACTATAATGATCGATAAATCGTTGACTTCATATTAGTCTATCCTTTGACCACAAATATTTCCATATTGTCTATTGTTGGAACCAGGGAACTGAAAACATCAATTTTTATATAAAAAAAAAGTACCATATTTGTCATGATTTGATTGGACAAGGGATTGGAGGTCTTATTGTCGGCTTCGTTATTCCCAATGTTATATATGTTGGGATATCCACAGTATTTGATTGTATATGTATTTTTGAATCATATATTTTGTTATGAATTCGTCGAAGGTGGATTAATTCTAGCATTAATTTGAATGTTTGGTTTAGCATTTTATGCTAGGTAAATTTATGGAAATGTTTGATATGGTGGCATATCGAAAGTTTGGCCTTCCAATACATTTTGTGGTGCTCGAACTATTGTTACAAAAAATATAATAATTTTTTGGGGATACGTCAGAGACCTGCCACATTGAATGTTTTTCTTAAATGTTTACAGAGCATTTCAGACAGACTTAAATGTTTACCTAACAGGCTTGGTACTGTTGAATGGTTATTTAACAAGATTGCTACAAGACATTTTTTTCTGTTTTTAAAATTTATATGCTCCAGCGACATTGATGTTTCACTGGTCCATGCTTGTTTTTTGCATGGCATTGATTTCTTATTTGCATGTTGTTGTTGTTCTTGCTTGCCTGTTCGTGTTGTTGTAGTTTGCACGCTTGGGTTTCTACAATCGTGATTGGAACAACATTGTTCCTAGGGGAGTGGTTGCTTCTTGCTTCTTTCTTCACTGTATGTTGTTTATTGTTGCTTGATTCAACTTTGCAGGGTTTCGGTCCTACGCCTATAGTTGGGCCTTATTTGCAGGGTTTCGGTCCTGCGCCTGCAGTTGGGTTTTTATTTGCTTCTTGTTCTTTTTTCCCCAGGGTTTGCAATGTTGGGATGCTACATCTGCAATCGGATCTCTGGTTACATTTTTTTTATAGTGGCGTTTGCATAGAATACTATTAAGATAAAATAATAGATTAAAAAATTGCATGCGATGTAAATTGCATCTCTTATGCGTTGAAGCAGAGTTTGTTAGCCTCAAAGTATATTTCATAGCTGTCGATTCTTTTTCCATGGATTCTATGTTTCTATGGTTTCACAGTTATGAGAGTGCATTTTTCTGTGTGGGAGATATATCTGTTCTCTCCCTTTTATTTTCCTCTTCTAAACTATGTTTCTAACTCTATAATTTCTCATGTTTCTGTGGTCATTCGGACTGAACGTTGTTCGATTGCATACTTAGCTAGTTTTATGGACGCGGCTTCGTGGATAGGTTCTATCGAACTATGACAGGTCATGTTCGGTGTATACATTAGCTTTCCTAAACTAGTTTTCTTTAAAAGAAGGGCTCCTGGATAGAAGAGAATGCAATTTATGAAATTATAGGTTTCTTGGACAACATAAGTTAATGGTCCTGGGTTCTCAGGGTAGCCGTCTGAAAATTGACAATTAGAGAGTTCCGCGATATTTGAATTTGAAGGGTCTCGTGTCCAAAAAATTTAGCATTCTCGAAATAGTTTACTTTATGTACGTTTTACATATGCTGGTGGACAAAAACACACAAAAAAAATAGTAACCATTTTTTGGATCGCGGGTTCTCGAGGTGGCAGGCTCTAAATTGGTCTTATGTTGTTCCATTTCCTACAAATAGCACGAAGAGTTTCGCAATATACAAATTGACAATCGAACTTGCAGACTATTTAAATTTGAAGGGCTCATGTCCAAAATAATTAGCATTCTCAAATTACTTTTCTTTATGTACATTTTACATACTCTTGTGGACAAAAACACAGAAAAATAGTAGTACCATCTATTACATAGGGATCCATCCCCGCTACGTTCATTGCTTCCCAATACACATTAAATATGCTTTCAAAAGTCAGAACGGGCTAGACAGGTTTGAAAAGATGGGCTTTAATAACTGGAAATCTCGAGTACATCTCCCGTTAAAATGAATAGGTAGGCGAATATTATGGGATTTGGTAATTTCTTTTTGCCTGCATTTTAAATTTACGAAAACAATTTTTTTTTCCTGTGTAGTTTTAGTTTTCGTAAAAGCTTTAACATAGTTCACGAATGTGTCACCCACAGAGGCCTTGACGTCATGTTCCTCTTTAATATTGTGCATATCTTAGATGTCATATTTGAGAATCTACTCGGATATGGGAATTTTAATACGTGCTGCTAGTCACTATTCAACATACATATTCGAAAAGATTGGCATTAATAAGAGAAAATATCGAGAACATCTATCATTAAAATGAATCAACACAAAATCTATGGAAGATCACCCATTGTTGCTTTTAAATACTTATTGCCATTTCTATCTATCATCAAAGAGTTGCGCTTTAGGGTGCCTTCGTTCTAATGTTCCTGGTCATGGACATGTAAGACAACTTAGAGATGCGATTGAGGGGAAGATGAAACAAGAGAGACTGGTTTTATGTGACGTGAGCTTTGAGTAAAAAAAACTCTGTTATACAAGAGAAACACAGGGAGGATGAAAACAAAAGAATAAGTATGTTCTGGTTGGTGTTATTCCTGTATTCAATGCTTTGGTTGGTTGAAAAGGTTTCCCAAAGATTTATTTGTTAAGCTTCTTTGTTTTCTTGCTGGGAATTTTAATGGATTTTGAAGTTGCATGCAAAATAGTTCTCCATTTAATGGAATTTGGCAAGTGTATCAAATTGTACAGATCCTAGAAGAATTTGTTTTCCTCAGGGGTGATACATTTACAGTGGCTTGCAAAATGTCCTTTCATGTTCGTAAATTACTCTAAATATTGCTCCATTTGCGAATATAACCAGACGCGGGTAACGAAAACTGTATGGGTGGATAAAACGACATATTATCACTACAAAATTTTCTATTTCAAATTTTGATGAGCTACATCTGGGTCTAGTAACCGACTTGATAGAAAGCCATGTTMTTTGTCAAAGTTTGTTCGTTTTCCTCTGGATGTAGTTGCAGAGTCCACATATTTGGTGTCACCTCCGAACATTCCARAMCTTTCTRTGGGCCACCATACCTCRACCACTATGAGGAAATATATATTMTGATRCCATCTGTAGCATTTGATACACTTGCCAGAATTGTGCTGGTGCGTTCTGCGGCATTTGATACACTTGCCAGACTTGTGCTGGTGCGTTCTGCAGCATTTGATGCACTTGCCACACCTCTGCTGCCTGAAGAAGTTATGTACCTCAACAGATTTTCATTTTGCATCTGGGTCGAACGTTTCTTCCAATTTACTATAATAAAACAAAGAATTTCAACGTACAAATACTTAGGAAGGATTTTCAACCAAACAGATGATCGAATACAGGGAAAATACCAGTCACTACGTACTTGATTTTTTTCCCCTTCCATAGTTGTTGTGACATAAAACGGCTCCGTCCACTTTGAAATTGGCCTGAATCACATTTCTAAGTTGTCTCGGATGCCAAGGGTCAGGAACATTAGAAGGAAAGCACCTTAAACCCCAACTTTTCGACAACAAAGGGAAATTAATACTTGACAAAGAATGGAATGTTGAATAAGTGACCATTGCAAGAAGGCCATATCTAGAAGAGACAAGGTATTCAAAAAACTGGCATAGATGTAGTTGGCAAGACCGATTAAGTACAAAACCAAAAATTGATATTCAACTCGTTTTTTATGAATAAAGAGTTTGAATGTCAAGAAAACTGTCAAGAAGCTTCATCAATGTACATATTTCAGTATTTTCCAATTTCTGGTAATTGTTTTAATTGTATTTTGTAGCTTCTTCCCCTACGTCGTTAAACATGAACGACAAGCTTTTCTTTATGCTACCCACTACTTTAATCTAAATAAAGACTAGTCTGTTCTTTCTTTACATTTTACATTTAAGAATAAATTTTCATAAGCAGTTGACCTGTTGACGCAATGCTCCTGTTCAATATGTTGGATATATTGCAGCTTCTTCTATTTGATAATCTCCATGAATATATACTAATATCAGTACTATTGGAATAAATACAAAAAACTTAGGAAATTATGTTTGGGTTTGCAGTATTAAACAACTATGTTCCCTATTCCATAATATACATCTTGCAGCCAAAGAACTTCCGTAGTCTACAATTTATGCTTTAATTACTTAAGTCACACCAAATATTGACTGCATTTAATTTAATTTAGATATTGATGTTTATGGAGAGACGATGTTTTCTCATGTCATTGCAAGCAATACAAGATGAATATATGATAAGGAGTTTATCTCATTGAGACCATAATGCAAATTCATGTTTCTTGTTGCACTATGTACATCTTGCAGTCAATTTTTTTCATGGTTTCAATGAAATTTGCGAACCGAAGAGTATCTTGCAAATTGGGAGATCATTTTCATTTGAAACAGAAACAATCCATTAATATATATTAGTATGAATACTATTCAGATAAATATCAAAACTTTCTCCATTGATAGATACTAGTATGAATACTATTGAAATAGATATCAAACCTTTGTCTTGGCCAATACTTAGGCAGTTATCTAGGCACCAGGCCCTGGGTTCACGGTACCCAACACCTATGTCCCCTGTTCCATCATATACATCTTGCAGCCAAAAAACTTCAGTGATCTACAGTTAATGATTTTACTAGTCAGAACCCAATAGGGGTTTGAAAACATTGTCATTAATAAACGGGAAAAAAATGATTTTTTCAACTATCAGATACTTATCTCTTTTCCCCTTTTTCTTTTCCCATCCATTATGGATTTCTAGTTTTATACTTAGTCGTATTTCTATGATAGGCAGTTGCAGAGTTTGTGCACTGACATATCTTCACCTCCATCTGTATATTCACATAACTAATCCGGCTGACCACTGTACCTTTCCATACTTAGGCAATTTTATGGCCGGAGTTGTCAGATCGACGCATACAAACTGGCCTTTTCTTCTTCCCACTCATTATTGCTTTCTGGATATATACTTAGTTCCCTTTCTATGGTATCCAGTTCTAGAGTTGGTGGGCTGACATGTCTTCATCTCCATCTATATCCTCACATGATGGATCCGACCAACCGTTGTTCCTTTCCATAGTCAATTTTATGGTCATCGTTGTGTGGCTGACGCTTGTGACCCCAACTGCTTATCATTCCTGTATATACATATTTCACTCAAAACATCTGTGATCTACAATTCCATGGTGGGTTCCTCGTATACATTAACTTCGTTCAAAGTATCTGTTGTTTCTTTCCATCCCCAAAAACATCACGTCCTTCCTGATATACATCAACAATGCTCTTACTAGTGACAAGTGGACATAGTGGTATGAAAGATACTTTCATGATCTGCAATTTATGCCTTAACTAGTGAGAACTCAGTAGGGGTTCGAAAGAATTTGCATTAGTAATCAAACACTAGATGTTCTTTGATGAGATACTTTTCCCTTGTCTTCTTCCCATGTATTATCACTTTCTAGTTATATACTTCATCGTGTTTCTATGATTGCGGGTTCCAACACTGGCGTGTTGACATATATTCATCTCCATCTATATCCTCGCATGGAGAATTGGACCGCTCACTATTCCTTTTCATACTTAGTGAATTTTATGCCTGCGATTGCCTAGTTGGCACAATTCAACTCTGCTTCTTCTTGTTCCTTCATCTACATCTACCACTCAAAATTTTTTAGATCTACAATTCCACTGTGAACTTCTCCATCCTTTTTCCCTTATTTTCTTCCAGTGTATTATGGGACTATAAACTATGGACTTGATATTTTATAGAGCATGTATGGATTCCAAATTCCATACCTAGCGACATTTTGGATCACGGTTTCTCGGGCGGATAGGCACAAAATTGGGCCTCCATTGTTTCATGCCCTACAAATAACACCCAGAATTCCACGATATACAAATTGACAAGCGGACCTGCGGACTGGTAGACACAAAATTTCACTTCTATTATTCTGTGTCCTCCAAACAATGCTCCTAGTTTCACGATATAGAAATTGACACACGGAATGTAGGGCTGGTGGGGTGGCGATTTCCATTGTTTACGGATGCTAATCCCTATGAAGTATCTAATAGTATCTAAAAAAATATTTTGAATACTAAATTAGCTCTTAGTAGTGACAATTGGACACAAAGGTACGAAACAGTTGGGATTGCACAAATTTTGAGTGGAAGATGTATATAACGGGACAAAAAGGAACAGAGTTCAATTGTGCCAACTCAGCAACCATATGCATAAAATTCACTAAGTATGAAAAGGAACAACGGGTGGTCCAATTGGCCATGCGAGGATATAGATAAAGATGAAATTGGTGCCAACCCGACAACTGTGGACATAAAATTGGCCAAGTATGGAAGGCAACAATGGTCAGGCGTCTTCGTCACGTGATTATATAGATGTTGAGTCTTCCATTCCGTAGGTCCGCTTGTCAATTTGTATATCATGGAATTCTGGGTGCTATTTGTAGGGAACAGAACAATGGAGGCCCAATTTTGAGCTTGCCTGCCTAAGAACCCGCAATCCAAAATGTCGCTAGCTATGGAATGCAGAATCCATACATGCTCTATAAAATATCATGTCCATATTTTATATAGATGACAGAACAAGAAGCAACAGAGTTGAATTGCGCCAACTCGGCAACCACGAGCATAAAATTCACTAAATATGAAAAGGAACAGCGGGCGGTCCAATTCGCCATGCGAGGATATAGATGGAGATGAAGATATGTCAACATGCCAACGTTGGAACTTGTGATCATAGAAACATGACTAAGTAGATAACTAGACTAAAAACTACAAATTGACTACCCGATTTCGACATCGTCCGTTCTTCCATGTTGCATATTATGCATTCAAATGTTCAGAGTGATACAATTATAACGTCAGGGCCTCACTTCCTCTATAGACACATTCGTAGCCTATTTCAGATCCTCATGTTTTTGGGTTCACGAAATGTGCAACCCTAGCGTTGGCGGGTTGACATATATTTATCTCCATCGATATAATCACATGGCGAATCCTACCAACCACTGTTGCTTTCCATACTTGGCCAATTTTATGTCCACGATTGCCGGTTTGGCACCAATTTCATCTCCATCTATATCCTCGCATGGCGAATTGGACCGCTCGATGTTCCTTTTCATACTTAGTGAATTTTATGCCCACGTTTGCGCAATTGAACTTTGTTCCTTTTTGTTTCGTTATCTATATCTTCCACTCAAATTTTTTGTGATCTACAATTCCATTGCTAAGTACTTCATCCTTTTTCCCTTTTTTACTTCCTGTGTATTATGGGACTATAAAGTATGGACATGATATCTTATAGAGAATGTACGGATTCCACATTCCATACCTAGTGACATTTTATATCGCAGGTTCTTGGGCAAGTGGGCTCAAAATTGGGCCTCCATTGTTGTGCGTCTTACAGATAACACTCAAAATTCCATGATATATAAATTAACAAGCGGACCTGCAGACTGGATGACTCAACATCGCACTTCTATTCTTTCATGTCTTCCTAACAACGCTTCTAGTTCTGCGATATACAAATTGACACACGAAATGTAGGGCTTGCGGGGTGGAGATTGCCATTGTTTACGGATGCTAATCCCTATGAAGTATCTAACAGTATCTAAAAAATTATTTTCAATACTAAATTAGCTCTTACTAGTGAGAACTGGACACAGAGGTACGAAACAGGTGGCATCGCACCCTGCGCAATATACAAATTGACTACTGGATTCTGACATCGTCTGCTCTTTCGTGTTACAAATTATGCATTCAAATGTTCAGAACGATACAAATTGAACGTTGGGGACTTGCGTCTTTTGTAAAGACGTTGTAAACCTATTTTGGATTCTCCTGTTATCAAGTTCACGAAATGTGCAACTCTTGGATACTGTTTCGATTTGGAATCAAGCTTTCTTGTACCACGGTTCAAAAATGTTTCAAAGTATATCGCACTACCTCAGTTGGCATCTTCTTCCCTTGTATTATCGCTTTGTGGTTATATACTTAGTCACCTTTCTATGATTGTGTGTTCCAACGTTGGCGGATTGACATATCTTTATCTCCATCTATATAATCAGATGATGAATCTGACCGACCACTGTTTCTTTCCATACTTAGCCAATTTTATGTCCACGGTTGGCAGGTTTGCAGTTTTGAACTCAGATTCTTGTTACGTTATGTACATCTTGCACTCAAAACTTCTGTGATCTACAATTCCAGCGTGGGCTCGTCGAACTCTCAATATTCACTCTACCACAGCTCATAAATGTTTCAAAGTATCTCTCGCTACCTTCCATCCCCACTAACTTCTTGTCCTTCTGGCAGTCCTACCATACCCTCTTTGCTATTATGCGCACTACACTCAAAAAGTTCTGATACATATAATTTGACCCTCACACCCTCACCTTCAACGGTTGTACCTTGCAACCCTATTTTGTCGTTGTTTTTTTCCCGTGCCCACAACCTCTATACTTTCTTACTATGCAATTAGAAACCTTTCATGCTAATAGTTGACCATGTAGGAACCATCAACATTGTCATTAATGGGAAAAATGCTCAATGATATCTCCCATTATTACACATTAGATGTGTGGAGAGTTATTTTGTCCCTTTCGATTGTTCATCTAGAACACGCGTCATTGTGTTGGGCCGCTCAAGAAATATATAATGCTTAATCGTTGATTGCAATATCCACCATGTTCTCATTTTCTATGTATGCAATTACTAGTTTCTAATGTTCACAACGCATCATGCAACAACCATCCAAATTGTCATTAATCAGCGAAAGTCTCAAGGACATATCCCATTCACATTCTTTGGACCAAACTTTGTGCAGGGTTATATTATCCCTTCCAAATTTTCATTTCATTCATCGTCTGGAGAAAACAAACGTTCTTGTAGACTTATGACAGCAAGTCAACAACAATTTTGTGGAGATACAGTAAATATGTTGGCACACAAGGACCAAAGCTTCTAGTGGTCCAGGGCATACTTTTACTATTCATCCCATTCCTCCTAGAACGAAGTGATTTGGACCTCTGGAATCGCTCATGCAGGCTACGTCCCTGAGGTTTTTGACTATAAGGAGGTGTTCTCTTGGTGCGCCAAAAAATATATTTCAGGCCAAAGAATTATTCCACTGCGCGAACATTCTCCTGTTTCTTTGTCACCTTAGCTCTTTCGCAAGATGTTAAAATTGCTAAAGCCAAAATTGATGTTCATAGGACAAGACTACAAGCAGTTTATAGAAAAAACATGATAAGGGGATGGACACCTTAGCCGACTTCCTCGAAGACCCGACAACAGTTCTTGAAGATATCACAAGGTTGCAGGTAAGTTCCTTTAGAAATCTATTTCGGGAAATTTCTTGGTTGTTTACATGAACAACGAGACAAGCATCCACGACAAGCATTTCCCATATAATTATTTATATTTTGTATTTCACAATCAAGGAACAATACATTTTCGATTGGGGGACATTAATTTCGATTGATCTCTGTTCCCATTTGTCATGATTCAAAGAATAAAATAAATTTTATATGTCATGGTCTAAGAGGTGATTCCCTAAGCCTCCAAAGGATAATGACCAAGTGGATAATGGTGAAAGATAATCCTTAAATTATTATAGGATGCCTCCAATGGAAACATCCTTCTTATTCCATGTGAAACACTCATCATAAATGGTGTCCCAGATGTGGTTTCTAACATCCATCTCATGGTCTACCAAGCCCCTATGAAGGTCCAAATGGCACAGTTCCTTAATGAATAACTTTCACTGGGAAAGTTCCTACACAGACGGACATGTATGCCCTCCAAGGGTCCACAAGTCATATGAATCATGCCAAGAAAGGAATGTCTAATAAAATAACCACCCAAAAATGTGCATCGAATTCCCCTATTGAAATTAAACAAATGCTCAAAGACCTTATAAAATTTTCCAAATTTATGTATCATATGGGTGTCAAGGTTCCCTATTTGGGTAGGTCGATCCCCAAGTAAAGGAGTGTTTCCCAAGGAGACCCCATCTAAGTCATGTAATGAGTTTGGGGAGGATTGGGTTAATACTTCTATGCATGGGGATATTAACATAGAAGGGTTTGTATTGTCTCATTTATGGGTGCCTTTGTGGAGGGTGTGTTTCACCTTTGTATGCAGTGCAAACGTTTTTCAATCCCTTGCAATTTAATTTATTATGGTGAAAACAATGAGTACTATGTGCAATGGAAAGTAAGGAGTAGTGAAATTCCACTTGAATCTAGAAACACACAAAGTGCCATAGGCAATGGAAAGTAAGAGAAATTGAAAAATTCATTTCCTTGACAAGTGAGACATTCATTAATTATGAGTTTAGAACGTCATGAATGTTCATGGAAAATAAATTTATTCCTCTTAAGATTATACCTCAAGGAGAGCATATATAAGGATAATGATTGGATTTTATTTTTTTTCCAACTACAACACCTCTGGGTATTTATCCCATTTTCCCATGAAATGAGGTATAATCCATTCTTGGGTTCAATGAACCAAAAACCCAAAAGATGATTAAATGAAGGTAAAGAAGTGTGGAAAGTGGAAAGTATGAATGGGGATGGTACGATGACATTTTAAGGAACCCCTAGTAGAAAAAAAAATTCTGAGGGTGACCAACTTAATAGGATACAATGATAACCACCAAGGTGAAATTAGGAAAAAAAATAAAAATTCCAAGCAAACGTTCCATGATCAAGAAAGAACTCTTTGCAAAATGATCAAATTCTTCAAAGATTAAAGTGACACTTACCATGAGACTGGACTTGTTACCTCATGAAGTAAGACATGTTTTCCTCTCAGAACAAACCAATGTAGTGGATGGTTTTCTATTGCTGGTGATGAGTGGTTGTCAACATGAATAGGAGGGACCCTATGGGATTTGTTGGTCAATATGACTCTAGACACTCTATTTCTATTACTTGTGGTCCTTGAGACATGATCTCCTTAGTTACCCCTATACTGGAGGGGGGGTAATAGTACCTAATACAAGGTGATTGCATAGCATTGAATACACTAGGCTAGGAACTAATGAAGCATATGGAATAATTGAAATTTATTATTTTTCTTCAATACTACTGGGGCATTGTTTAGTTGTTAATTTAAGATGAAAAGTGGACCTACATGTTTTTCATGAGCCATATTAATGTTTTCCAATACTTTTCCAAAGTATTGTTGTTGTGAAAACTAGATTTTTTTTTTTTTTGTGTGTCATATATATTTTACATCCCCAAAATCATCAACATATAATAATAAGAACAATGAAGTTTTCATTTTTATCTCTTTTAATGTACACACAATGATATGTATTTATCCTAAATTAAAACCATGATCAAGCATAAAAGAGTTGAATTTCTTATATCATTGATTTTAGGTATCATATCGATTATATTAAGTATAAAAACACAAAATAATGTAGAAAATAGAAATAAACCAAAAAAATGTACAGAACCAAAAAACTAAAATGATACCTTTATTGATAGAAAACAATGTTCACTTTCCTCTTTGAGGGGGAAATCTCTAGCATAGCAGCACTCTATTAAAATCATTATCAAGACAAAGATTTATATTTTCCTTCTACTCTTATTTATACTAATTCTATATTCTAAACAACATTCTAGAGGAAGATCTTTCTAGGATTCGAAGCTTCTATTAGGTCTTATTACATTGAATTGTTCACATTTATTAAATAAACCTCATTAACTAATGTTGGCATTTATTACATGGAAAATGCATTGTTCTACCTACGTGAGGGGTTTGGGAGGTTAGGTACCTAGCAATTCATGATGCATTTGTTTGAATCAATATAGACTCTTTCTCAACCTATAGAAAAAAATTTCTCTAACTTTTTGAGTAAATCCTTCTGGCTACTCCATATATATCTCTTCTTCCAAATGTCAATGTAGGAAGATTGTCTTGACATTTAATTTCTCCAATTCTAAATCTAGAGTAGCTAAAAACCAAGTACTAATCGTATTCATGATATTTTGACAATCGAGGAGAAAATTTATGTAAAATCAATACATTATTCTTTCCTAAATTCTTTCACCACTAGCCTTGCTTTAAATCTTTGTTTATTTTCCTTGATTCATGTTTTATTCGATACACCGAATTATTCTTTAAAACCTTTCTTCCTTTTGGTCATTCAACCAAATCCCACATCTTATTATCATGTAAGGATTTTAGCTGTTTTCGCAAATCCTTTTTCCATTTGATACTATATATTCTCCTTCACATGCTTCCTAAAAACAAATTGGTTCATGTTCATCAGTCCATAAAATATATTCTAATGGGGGGTACTTTTGCGAAGGCCTATGTGGCTTAATAGACCTATGAACTGCTAAATTTTGTGGGGGGATTTCACTTAACCATTGATTATTTTGTTTTTCTTCGTGTTCTTCTTCTTCTTGTTCCTTATTTTCATTTTGTTGTAATGGTTGCGCATTATTTCTAGAAGCCTTCTTGTAACAGTAATTGATTTTCTTGTTATTCTTGAATTTCAACAAATTTCTATGCCTCCAGACTTTGTCAACAGTTTTAAACATTTCTTATTAATAAAAATTGATATCCCTACTTCTAATATCTCTCCTTTATAAAGGTTCCCACAACCAGTAACCTAACTCATTATTCGAATGTCCTAAGAAATTCAACATCAATGAATTTTCATCTGTCATGAACCTATTTTATTTAGGAATATGCACATATGCTTTACAACCAATTTTTTTTATATGAGTGTAACATAAGTCCTTATCGGTCCATACCTTTTCAGAAATGCCACCATCCAATGAGGTTTTGGGAGAGTGATTTAGTAAGTATTAGGATATACAAATATCCTCTACAAAAAATATTTAGGCAAACTAGAATTCAAAAACATACTTGTCACATTCTCTATTATTGTTTGATTCATTATGTTAGTTGTTCCATTTTGTTGTGGGGGTTGTTTTTTAATGTTTTATAACATGTTTTATACAACATTCTTCAAAGGCCTTGGAGAAATACTCCCCACCATTATTTGTATTAATACATATTAATATACACCCTTTATTCCTTGCCCTAAACCCACCCTTCTTGCCCCTCCTACCACTCCACTCAAGATACAAAAATTGACTTGGGTTGAAATGGATAAACGACAACTTAAGGGTCTTTGTTATAATTGGGATGAAAATTATTTTTTAGGGCCCAAGTGTAAGGAATACAATATTTTTATGTCTATGAATGAGGATGTTTCTCATTTACCTGAGCTACCCCCAAAAACTGATATTAATCCACCCTCTATTCCACCAGAAGTTCAACGACTAATTTCCCTGAATGCACTCATTGGTTTCTCTCCCCGAACCCTAAAGTTAATTGACTACACTAAGAACTAGAAAGTCATCATTCTCATTGAAAGTGGCCACACCCATAATTTTTTTCATCGTTTCTTTGCTAAATTATTCAATTGCTATATCCATCTAGTTAATAATTTCCAAATCATGATTTCCAATGGGGGTTCGATGAAATGTGGAGGGCATTGCGAAAATGTGTTCCTACAAATTGGCGAGTACCATCTGAAATATCACATGTTTGTTATTGACATGGGTGGTTTTGACATTCTACTTGGTGCTAAATGGTTACACACTCTTGTCCCTATCAACATGGATTTCCATAAATTAACCATTCAATTCTAGTAGGAGGGCCAACAACACTAGTTCCAAAGAATCACAGAAGGGTCACTAGAGATCATTAGTTTCCACCAAATGGAAAAGCTCCTTTGAAAAGGTCATTCTAGAAATATTTCCCAACTTCATTCCATTTAGTTAGTTAAGACACCCTTTGTCCATCCAAACCTCCAATCTATCCTCTCCCAACACCAAGTTATGTTTCAAAACCCCCAAGGACTTCCCCCTTGTCGAGTTGTCCATTATCATTCCATTATGTTGTTTTGGGTAGTTTTCCTCCAAATGTTTTCCCTTATCGTCATCCCTTCTCCCATATGAATGAAATTGAGAAGATTTTTAAAGAATTTCTAGAAGTTAGGGCTCATTTGTCACAATTCCAACCCCTATTCTTCTCCAGTAGTCACGATACTCAATAAAAAGGTACTTGGTGCATGTGTCTTGAGTTTTTCACCCTAAACAAACTCAACATCAAAGACAAATTTCCCATTCCTATCATTGATGACCTTTTGGATGAATTAAGTGATGCTAAGTATTTTATGAAACTTGATCTCTCCTCTGGCTACCACTAGATTCATATGAAGGAAGAATGTGCATTCCCAATACTGCATTTCGAACTCATGAGGGTCACTATGAGTTCTTGGTTATGCCATTCAACCTTTGTAATCCTCCCTCCACTTTTAAAAGCCTCATGAATCATACCTTTCCTCCATCATTTTTTCCTAGTTTGTTTTGATAATATCCTCATCTATAGAAAAACTTGGCAAGCCCATCTTTCCCATTCTGATCAAGTTCTAAAACTATTCTCTCAACACAAAACTTTTCTTAAGTAATCTAAATATGGTTCTGGAGCCTCTAAAGTTGAGTACCTGAGACATATTGTTGGCAAGGATGGTATCATGATGGATCTGGAGAAAATTGAAGCTATTAAGGATTGGTCATGCCCTAAAAATCCTAAAAGTATCCATGGATTCGTAGGTTTGACAAGTTATTATTGCAATTTTGTGCAGAATTATGAAAAAATTACAGTTCCCCTCACAACACTCCTTGAAAATAATGCTTTCAGTTGGACTCCACCAACAAACCACTCCTTCCAATCCTGCATCTGACCTAGAAAACATTAGTGGATACAGTGGTTACCCCTTCCTAAATGGTGGTACAACACCTCTTACCATACCACCACTCGCATGAGTCCTTTTGAAGTAGTCTATGGAAAAAATCCACCCTTAGTTCTATCATACATGCTCAATGTCTCTAAGGTTCAACAAGTGGATCAAATTCTTGTAGTCCCCATGGCCATTCTCAGTAGTCTATAAGAAAATTTGGTCATGGGTTAGAATCGCAGGAAATAACAAGTACATTAGGGTCATTCTGAATGTGATTTTTTTGAAGGGGACCAAGTCTTTCTTCGTCTACAACCTTATAAGTTGACTTTCCTCAAATCCCAGCACTGTCAAAAGCTCACCCCCAAATTTTATGGTCCTTATCATATTCTCAAGAGACTTGGGATAGTTAGAGATTCCCTGTTAGTCTAAGCTCTACCCTGTTTTTCGTGTTTTCTTCTTAAAGAATGTGTTCGACACTAGGTGCAAGAATCAAACTAGTCTACTTGAGTTGGATGAAGAAGGTTCCATTTGGTTGTTGACCCAAGTAGTTTTGGACCAGCGTGAGCATTATCTCTGCCAACGCACTATCAAGGAACTTTTAGTTCAGTGAAAGGACACATAGCTATCAAGGAACTTTTAGTTCAGTGAAATGACACATAGCTAGAAGATGCCACTTGGGAATTGGCTACGATCCTGCTGTAATTTCCTCATCTCAAGCCTTGAGGATAAGGTTTTTTTTTAAGGGGGGGGAGGCATGTTAGGGACCGAACCTCCCTAACTCATCATGTAGGAAAACTAATATATTTTCCATGTAATAAAAGACGATATTAATAAATAAGGTGTAGGAATAAGGAGAATAAGTCAAATGTAAGAAGACATAATAGAAGCTTCTACTCCTAGAAGAATCTTCCTCTAGATTGTTCTTTTGGGTAGATATATTTAGTATAAACATAATTCAATGGCATGAGAAATATATGTCTTGAGAATTATTGTAACAGAGTTTAGCTCTTCTAAAAATTTCAGTGAACATTGCTTTGCTTTCCATTGATAATTGATATGATATTCTTGTTTCTATTCAGTATAACATAACCATGTGCTTAACATGAATCATTTTATTATAATGTTTCAACATTTTCTCCAAGGTTTGGTCTTCTATGAATTAATGAATTAATTGAGATTTTTTTGTGGATTAAAATAATACAATTAAAATTCAAATTAAAAAAATTTCAACCCATCTCTTAAAAGAATACATGTTAAAGATTGAAAATGAATAATGTACCAAATTTTTACTAATGTGAAAATTTTGTTAGAAATCATGCAATTTGATGTTCTTTGGCACATTGAAATAATTCCATTTAACTCTTATAAACACATAGATAAATATAAGTAAATTCGTTATTTAAAAGAGCACGTATCCATAAATGAAAACAGGCATGTAACTTTCAATTTTGACCAGTTTATTGTTTATTCAGTCACATCATTATGCTTTTGGTCTTCTTGATCCATGCACTCACTTCAATTAACATAAATAAATTCGTTCCTTAAAAGAGCACGTATCTAGAAATGAAAATAGACATGTAACTTTCCATTTCAATAAAACATTTTATATTTTCAAAGTCTTTTTATTTCATAAATTTTTTATTTTTCACGAATTTATTGTTTATTCACTCACATCATGTGATGCTTTCGGTCTTCTCGATCCATGCACTCACTTTAATTGATTTCCTGCCAAAAAAAACATTGAAAAAGTTTTTTTTAACATTTGTTTTCACTTATGGTTTGAAATAAAGTTTTTTAAAACCTTTTATGTTTATTAGGTTCGAATAACATTTTGAAAGAACTTAATTTATTTTTACATAGTAAAGTAAAGATGATGTTTTCACATTTTTGTCAATCATTTTCTAGAATGGTATGAGAATTCTTTCCATAATTATGTTGTTTTTCAATAGATTATTTATTAAATAAATAAATGTATCATTTATTAAGTTTATTTCTATGATCAATTTTTGGACTTGGATTTATAATATATCTAGCTATACTAATTCATTTTAATGAAGTTGAACATTTATTATTCACATTTTCTCTTATATCTATTCTTCATATACATTTTAATATGTTAAGATTATCTTTTACATACAGTCGAACTAACTTATGAGACTATTGCTTCTCATATTTTTGTTTTACAAATACTAAAAATGTGACTATACCAAATGAATAAAGGACTAATTGGGGCCATGATAGGGTGATGATCCGATATTGTAGAAAGGATTTTTTCGGCCTATTAATATTCCACAAACATCATAATGTACAAAATCTAATATTTTTGCATCCATTGTAAGACTATCACTTATAAATGATATACTCTTTTGTCTACCCATAATACAATGTTCACAAAATTTAAATTCTATATTTTTTATGCCATGCAATTTTTTTTTCTCAGTAAAGATTTTCATACCTCTTTCAGTCATGTGATCTATTGTAGGTTCCAACAATAATATTTGACTTACCTAGTTTTGATTTTATTTTCTAGAGAATGTCTATGTTTTGCCCCCTAAACAACCAATGAACCCTTCATAATTTTCTAGCCTCCCTTTCCAAACACCATAAGATAGCCTTCATCTAGCTTCCGAGCTTAAATAAAATTCATTCCAATCTCTAGTATATTTTTGACTTGTCTAAAAAATATACTACAACCATCTTATGTTTTTATTATATCTCCTACTCCTTCAATATTACAAAGCATTTTATTACCCAAACACCTTACCCATATTATCAAATCTATAAGAAATACATTTTTCTCTAGTTGAGGTGGCATGGTAAGAAACTCTAGAATCTAAAATCCAATCACTATCATGAGAGAAGTATAAAAACATG
Source organism: Picea engelmannii (assembly GCA_009831015.1). NCBI lineage: Eukaryota > Viridiplantae > Streptophyta > Pinopsida > Pinales > Pinaceae > Picea > Picea engelmannii. The sequence goes on from ML803492.1 coordinate 112,023, forward strand.
CATATTCACAACAAAAAAAGATTAATACCTCACTATCTAATGTAGTAGTAGTTTTTCATTATAGTTGTTGTTGTCTACCTTTTTATCCTTTTGCTCCCTTTTTAATAACCTGCAATCTTTTATGACATGGCTAGGTTTTCTTCAATGATATTAAGTTATTCTTTCATGCTTAGACTTTGACTTTCCTCTAAAGACATATAGCCTTGATTTATTTCTATTTCGTTAACACAATTTACCTTTTGGTGTTACTTATGGCTACAACCAAGTTTTACCAACTATCATGCATTGAGCTCAACTCAAGAGTGAGAGGGCTTGTATCTCATTATCAAACATAATGTTCAATAAAGTGAGTTGGTTCAACACCTTGAGCAACTCATTTAAATGTTTTGTATTGGGATTTTTTTCTTCATTTTTAAGTTAAACAACCTCTTCACCAAATATAATTTGTTGAATGTTGTGTCTCATTCTAATAAATCATGAATCTTTTTAGATAATGACTCAAGTGTCTTTTCTTGCCAAACATGGAAGTATAGCTTGTGTGTTAACAATGACAATTTTCTTTTATTCTTTTGATCGAACTTTTTACAAGATGAGATTTCTTTTTATCTTCTCTCAATCAATATTTGTAAATCTTTTATGGTCCATTTTTCTCCATATAATGAAGTTTACCTAAATAATCTTTGTAATATTCATCATCCACTCCATTACAATCACCTAAATAAACCCTACAAAATCAATGTTTATCATCCACTCCATTGCAACCACTTAAATGAACCCTACAAAATCAATCTCCATGACGTGGAAGACAAATAAAACCTCAACGAACACTAACTTTCCAAACGCCCGGGATATTTAAAATATTTTATATAAAATATTTTACAGTCGATTCCTCTCTTTATATAAAATATTAAAATATTTTATTTATTACTCATATTGAAATATTTTATTATTATAAATATTTTTTAAATTACCACACGTTAACCCCGTATTATTAACCAAAAAATTACATATCTCATAAAACCACCTTTTAATACAACAACATCATGAAAAGTTTTCACATCACACATTCATGATTACTTTTCAAACCCCATTATTCACACTTATCCATGTGCGCGCTTTGATGAAAAACCTTTATTAACCATACAATGCGAGTGATCAAATTCAAATTGTCAATCCACATGCCACCAATGTAATTGAGAAATCCACATGGAATTGATTTCTTTTTAATTATAAAATTATAATTTACAAAGATTGCTTGCACATCTTAAATAACAATGATATTTGAACACTTGACACTCGAGTAACCTTAAAGACTTTCTTACCCTAAAGCGCTTTGTGCTTTTGAAGAGATTAAATGGATCTTGAAAGCTTTAAATAACTCTTTATTTTAAAAATGTATTGAACATGTAAAAATTTATTGAAAAATGACGTTTTTTCGCTACGTAAAAATTATCGATACTTTTATTTTAAAAATGATTGAATTGACATTTTAGCTATGTATGGATTCTCAATACTTTTATTAAAAGAGTTCTTTATAGTTCATCCATTTAAATTTTTTAACAATAATAATGTAGAAAATTAAGCTAGAACCAAGGATCATGAGTGAAGTTTAAGCATTGGTCATTTTGATCTTTTGAAACTAATGAAAAGTCTTTATCTCGATCAATCTTTTTTTTTAATAATCATTTTTTTTAATATGTATGAACAAATTTTGTATTACAAAGGATTACTTGTAGGTTTTGAACATGCATAATAATGGCTTGGATTCTAAAGTTTTTAGAGTTTTCATCCATTTTATTATAAGTAAAGAGTTGTCAAAATTTTGGATATGTGATACTCCATATTCTTAAGAGATAATATTTTGTTTGAGTGTTAAAAGTTTATAAAAATTGTTTGATCCATATTTTACTTCCATTTTTAACTAGAACATTACGAGAGACATAAAGATGTAGAATCCCTATATAGAATTTCTTTGCACCAATCTTAAATCCTTGTATAGAATTCCCTTGCATCAACTCTGGGGATCCTCTTCCAAGACTCCATCAAAGAAAGACCAAAAAATGCCTCTATCAATGTTTAGTTCGAGAAGCTACTTAGATTTCATGTCAATGGTCTCTAAAAGTTAGGAAATCATAGAATATTTAGGCCTTAGACCAACACATTTTAAGAGAAGAATATCTTTATCTTTAAACAATTAGTCTCATTTTTATCCATCTACACTCTCATGATTTATTTAGAGGAAGAGCTCTAAACAATTTAAACACTAGTTCATGAGAATGTCCTCAATGGAATTTCTAAACCATACATTTGTAAAAATTGTTAGACCTCTTACTTTCTTTCATATTTGATTTAAAAAATAATAGGACATACTAAGGTGGAGTTTTTTAGATAGTTTATATTTATAGATTTTTATTTCATACTTATTTCATACTTATTTTATTTTATTTTTATGTTTTTTTATAATTGTGATTTTGAAATCTATAGGTAGTACCATGTATATATGGATAGTGTAAAATAATTTATCATCTTTGTGACTCTAAGAGGGTTGAAGATAAAAAACACTACTTCTTAGATTTATGTTCCTATTCCCAAATTAAATCCCAATTTAAATATTTGTCACAATACTAGAATTAATCTCTTTTATTTTTAAGATCGAATAGATCAATTAATCCGAATGGATTATCATCATCATCAATAATCAACTTCTTTAATATTAAATTAAAATATAAATCTTAAGGTCAGTGGAGGCGGCGTAGTGGTAAGGTCGCTCTCGTTAAGACGGACAGGTCCTGTGCTCAATCCCGAGCGAGGGCGTGGCTCGCCGTGAGAGTTTAACCGTTTTCGGGCCAAGCCCACTCACCTTTTATCTTTTTGGTCTTTGAATCCGCGAGCTGCACCTCCGACCTAGCTGCTCCGCGGCCCCGTGCTGCCTCCTGCGGCCTCCCTGCCTGGCAGCTCCTGCTGCTGGGCCTCCCGGTCTCCCTCCAGGGCCTTCCTGGGCCCCCCTTCTCCTTTTTTAGCCGAGCTTTCGGGCCGTCTGGGTCTGTCCAGAGACCAGACATGCCGCCCCCTGGGGATTCTCTGGACCCTCCCCCGCCCCCTCCTGAAGTTATTGCTTTCAAAGCAATGTTGGACTCGATCTCCAAGCGACAACCCTCAGTCAATCAGCAGAAGTTCGTTAAGAGGATGGATTCCATACCTTCGGTAGCTCTTCCTGAAGAAGAAACCTGTAAAGCAGCTCTTAATCTTGTTGAGAAAGGGCTTATAGGCCAGTTCACGGGCCTCTGGCCCTCGCCTAAGTCAGTAGAGGAGTGGACACAGAGAAATTGGAAGTCGTTAATCAAAGAAGGAATCAAGAGCTATTTCGTAGGCAAAGGGTTCTTCATATTCGTTTTTGAAAGTGCAGAGGACAGAAGCCTAATCTTTAGAAACGGACCTTACTTCATGGGCCCTCAAGGACTATATCTCAACAAATGGTCGCCAGACTTCGACCCAGCTCAGGATGTCCCATCTGCTGTTCCGGTGTGGGT
>ML803492.1:128225-167507 GCA_009831015.1 Picea engelmannii
CAAGAGTGTCGCTCCCATAGAAACCACGTCGGAGCTAATACCTCATCCTGTCGATCTTGCCACCTTCAGAAAATCTCTCTTTCCACCTTTGAAATGTCTCTTTTGCCACCTTTGAAACGTCTCTCTTTCCACGTCTGAAATGTCTCACTTGCCACGTTTGAAACATCGGTCTTGCCATGTTTGCAACGTCTCTCTTGCCATGTTTGAAACATCGGTCTTGCCACGTTTGCAACGTCTCTCTTGCCACATTTGAAACGTCGCAATACAGACGAAAACTAGGTCGTCGGAAAAACGACGTCATGTGAAACAACATTTGAGCGGGTCCAAGGTTTGTCGATATTCCGACAATAGAAAGTGGAAATTGCGTCGAACACACCATCGGAATTTGACCCAAATGCAGTAGTGTGCCATCCAAATGTTTACATACAAAAATACAAGTATCTGCAGGCCAGTGAAGCACCTCAGTACAAAATGGACTCACCAACCTATATACAAAAATACAAAAATACATAGAGCAGCACTCACGGTGCCTCTAGAGCACCACCTCCTACCCCTCCCTCAGGTGATGGCCCCCCACCCACTACTGGTCCCTCCTGACCAGGAGGTAACCGTCTGGTCATAGTAGCACCTGCTACTGTTGCTCGTTGTACCATGTCCCGCCATGGTGGCAGAATCCCCACACACTACTCTAGGATGCCCTCATCCTAGATACATGACCACATGCCCTTAGGCATTCCCTGTAGCATTGCCTCCAGGCGACAGTGCATATCTTCAAAATCAACTCCGGAATCCGTCGGAGAAGCATGTGATGGCCTGACACCTGGGTCATCAAATCGACGTCTCCTCGCTGCTCTCTCAAGCTCAGCTAGTCTTGCCTCAACATCCTCACGCTGACGTCTCTCTCCTAACCATGGCCCTCCCCGTGGATGTCTCCCTGGCTCCTGGCGAGCCGATGCCCTCATCAACTCAACCTCGTGCCCACGAGATTCCACATCTGCACATACAAACAAACAACAGATAGTATCAACATCTAAACCAAATACACATGTCATGTTATCTAAAAAACAAACAATATATATCAAACTTATCAACATACCTCGATGATCAAAAACCTCCCCTGGAGGTAACACCATGTCCAGATCATCCCGGAAGTTAACACCAGCATATGGGAACTGCAATATCACCTACGGCATCTGCCGCCACACCTGTGCCACCTTAGCCATAAATAAGTGGCCTCCCTCACCACCACCATGGTGAAGAAAAATAGTCGACCACCACCTCAATCGTGGCTCTCGTACCCCAGGAGCACCCAATAAAATCCTAGGGCGCAACATCGATAGCTTCTCCAAAAACTAGGCCACTGGGATGGACCCAAAGGAAAACTCTCCTGTATCAGTGGACCAACAATGGTCCAGCTGCCCTACCATCCTGACATGTAGTGTAATCCCCCAGGTGAAGTGTTCACCGACCAGTACCCTCTCCATCACACTTAGCTGACCACCACTGATCCACTGAGTCGCAAGAGACCCATACACTCTCACAATCATCGCTACTATACATTGATGCGCTAGAGCATCCATCGCCCCGATGCTCACAATGGATCCCGACATAAAGTTCGCCCTCAAACAGAACCTCTGACCCACTGTCACTAGCGCCACATCCCTAAGTAACACCGGCTCCACTGGTAGGGGCGTTCCCCGAAATGGGAGCCCAGTCAAAAAATATATGTCCTCCACCACAGTGAAGCCAATCTGCTCTCCCCGCACCATGAAACAATTTAGGTCCGGACTCCACATCCGGATAAGGAACTGTAGGAGATACTCCTGCACCTGTATCAATGGGCACTTAAATAACTTCAACATCCCATAGGTTGCCAAAGCAGCACGTACCCCCAGATCCTCAATCTCCACAACATCCCTTAGCTGAGACCAATCCCTCTCTCACCAACCGACTGGCATCATGCAGAAAGATCACCTGCAACCACATAAAACAATCACAGGTCAGTAAAATTGACCATAAAAAACCAATAAAAAGATAAGTTTTACACCCGTTAACCTTGCCTCCAAGGCGCGACTATTTTACCCACAGGCTCACACCCATGCATGCCTGTTCACCCCACAAACGCGCATGTATGTGCACCTGTTCACTTCACAGGCGTGCACTTAGGCGCACCTGTCCACCCCACAGGCACGCATGCTTGCATGCATGCTCACCCTACAGGGGCTCCTTCATGCGCCCCTGTCACGAACACAGGCACACATTAAAGTGCACCTATCCACTACACAGCCGCACACACATGCACGGTTGTGTCTCCAACAGACGCTCACATAATGTGCACCTGAGTCCCCCTTACGAGTGCCCCCATGCGTGACTATCCGGTCGACAGGAGCTCACTTGTGCGCGCATCCTTTCGGATTTCCCGTGCACATGGGGGCCCACACCCATAAAACCCCCTATACAGCCCTCCATATAGGCCCTACCCAAAAATGGAAACCCTAATTCTATGCAAGATGATCAGACTACTAACTTGAAGCTCGTTGGTCCTCAATTGGCTGCCTCGTTCTCCCAAAATCTCCAAATCGCCTCTAAATACTTCTCGTCGAGTCACTCTAGTAGCAAGTACAAATGAGGTGCCAATGTGGGCCCTACAGCTATATATAGGCCTTTTCCACCAAACTTCCACTCACCATTCTGGGAGCTTCGGGTGTCCATTCTTTGATCCATCTTCAGCCACGGGATCATCATCCTGTCATCTACATCACGACAGTCCTCGGGCCTCTTTTCATCTTGAGCCCCTAGGGCACCATTTTTTTCATACCACGACCAGGTACACATGCTCATATTCAAAATTATCAAATAAATGCTCGTATGATCGATTCTCTTCAGATATGATTCACGTCGGGTATTTGGTTTTCATGTGTGCAAGTACTTGGTCATCATACATCAATGCAACCCCTTCAAGTATATACTCAGCACTGGCATGTAGTCATTCTCTCTGAATCTCACTTGCATATCCAGTCACATCCCCTGACATTTGCCTCTAGGATCCCCATCTCCGGCTCTGCAGTACCAACACCTCCATCTGCATCTTCAGTACTGTCAACCGATAGCACTCTTACCCACATGATTTGTCCCATTCATATCATCCTTTTTCACATTAACGCTCATGTTGTTTTTCAACCCTTTAGGGATGGGAGTCCCGATAGTCTTACATTATGTCACGAATCAGCCACATACTCCTCCTCATTTTGCTAGCTTTCCCACCAGACTCCCAAATTATCTCTTCAAGTTTCTTTTTTTGACTGCACCTCCGTAGTATCATCAACCCTCCATTTCATCCACCATCAGTTTGCCACTCTACAAATTTCCCTTCATTTCACCTACCTCATACAGAAACCCACCCATGGGGCCCCCACCCTCTACTAGTTCTCCAAGCAAATTGTGCCCTACCTAGGCCAACCATATTACATTGGGGCACCCGTTTCTGTATTTGTACACTCATCCCAAATTATTCTTTATTTTATTGTACAAACACCTTTGTTTCAAGCATTTACATTACCTTTTTGTCGTCACCCTTGGTGACCTTATTTTTGGCAAACGCAACCCATGCCACCCTTGGTTGGGGCACTCCTTATCATCTACCTTCGATGACATCGTCCATATCCTTCAAGTATCCCATAGGCCACTTACCTATGCCCTTTGAGTTTGTTCACTTTTTCCCACCTCAGCATAACTTATTCCCTATCTTGTTGTCCCCCTGACACTCGACCTCGTTGTATGATTGCAACCACTTTTTACCTCACATATACCCCCAACCAAGGGTAGTCTTGAGTCTTACTACATATTGACTTCGTCCCTGTACCTCTTCCAAATTCCTAACCTCACCTAGTATATTTCACGAAGCCCTTTTCTTCTGGGAGTCGCATCCCCCTTTTGTCGACATCAACACAATTTTTCAGAAGGGTGACAATATCTTGATTCTCATTTCCTTACCAATGAGAGCTCTCAGATGGCACAAGGAGAACCACAATTGCTCCATGCTATCATTGACCCCCATAACATTTGACATAAACACTTTCTCATGTTACGGTGGGTCTTACTTTGTGACTATTGCAGTTATTTCTTATATTTGTCGAAGACCTCTGAACTTGGTTGGGCTATCAATGCCTACAGAATTCATGATACTTCTTACAGATATCACTGCCTACTGTTCAGAGTATGTTTCTCTACAAAATTGTCTTCTACCTTTATCATGACCACCCCCAAGGGCACTACAGTTGTCTACATCAACACTTCATTCCTTTTTGAGTTACATAACACGAGCATGGGGCATGCCTGCCTCGTTTGTACATAGTTTATTTTTACACACATTATGGAAGGTCGGGTTCTACAGGTTCCCTTCTCCCTCCAACGGGTAACTCTTGAAAATCCCACTCTCTCTCTCTCTTACAACATCACTCTCAATAGAAGAAACATTGATGGATTTCGTCTATAATTATGCTGCTAACCTCATCCATCAGGGGGCATCTGTTATCACTGAAATTTCATCCGCAAATGGTTACAAGATTTCAACATTGTCAAACAGTTATGAGGTCACCCATGGACCTGAATTAACACAAAATAATTTCCAAAGGGTCAAAAACTATACAAATAGTGACAAAATTAAAGGGCGCTATGAAGACACAGGGCGTCCGCGCACATGCGCAAAAAAAAAATGCAAGATTCACGCACATGCGCACGATGCACGATTGTTGTCACAAAAAGTTGCACACCTGAGAAATGATGCATTTATGAGAGTGGTCAGCCTCCCACCCACTTCTGGTTTAGCTTCCAAGTTGATTTGACACTCAAATCTGGACTGGATTCGACTAGGTGGCTGGTCAAAGACCTAGAAATGCCCAAATTAGCCTCTTTACACACTACAAACTAGTTGGACAATACCTCAAAGGAATTATATAAAAAGGCCATGGATACACTTCATTTTTAAAGGAATTCATAGCAAAGTTATGATGCCATTATTCTCTTGAGGAATCCTCTATCCTTATCAAGAGTATACTAGCATCATTGCATTGGGCAATCCATCTCACCCCTTGAGTGGATTAACAAAGAATTCTTTCACCATTTTCATTTTCATTTTCAAAGTTGTAAGAAGAGCTTATTTGTGGGGGTCCAAGAGCCCTCCCTTGGAGGAAGAAGGGACTCATAGTCCTCTTTCTTCTTGGTGTTTTCTTTCACTAATATCATCCTTATCATTGGTGACATGGGTCTAATTGTTTCTTTTGTCCTTATGTCCCTATGCTCATTAATTTTGTTGTTGTTTTATTTCTTAGTTTAATTCTTAGTTGTTCTTTTATATTTATTTCTCTAACCCTTTTCCTTACATCTTTCCTTCTTAGCAAACCCAACTATGCTTGCAAACACCTCTATTTTGATAACTAAGGTGACAAAAGAGGCGCAACAATGACGTGAGAGAGAAGAAATCCAAATGATTATCTGATGTAAGAGCGATCTGTTGAGTTAGATAAATCCCGAAAAGTGTTGGGTACATCATCATGAGAATAATAATGAAGATGAAATCATGGCCTCCTCTGAATAGTAGCAGAGTTGATTTGAAGCCTCCAGATGATCCTCCTATTGGTGGCAGTGAGAAAGACTATCTGTAGAGAAGACGTGACTATGGATGAGCATAAGTGCATGTGTGAGGACCTATCTCATATTTGCAATGCAATGTCTCAGGTCTATGGCATCCCTATGGATGTGGCCCCTAGTGGGTGTATCAGATCCTTTGCTATATATTGTTCAAGAGTTAGACCTACCAGTAACCCTAGTTATTATGTAAAGAGTACAAGTCAGCCTTATGTTAATATAATTAGTATAAAGAAGATAATTAATAATTAAAATATTAATTATAATAATAAAGTGTGTTTGACTTAGAGAGGTCATCCCTGTTGTGCTAATAAGAAACCCTTGATAAATCAGTCAAAGTCTAATATAAGTAGGAGATGATTCTCCATTGAAGAATCATATCCTCCTCACATGTTTTGGTAATTTCAGAAAGTACTTCTCTTTGGCAAGGTTTCACACCTCTCTTGGGCGCTAGGGTTTCTAGGGCTTAATAACCCTCTTGTGTGCTAAGTCATTTTGGTAGTGAAAGGTATTTCTCTTGAAGAATATAGCAAAGGATTTGGCTGGGTTTTTCTCCCTTGTTTGATAAGGGTTTCCTAGGATATATCTTGTGTACTTGTGCATGGTGTTTCTTCTTATGATCTTGGCTGCTACAACATTTATGGTTATGGTTATTTGATAAAATGGAATGAACTTCACGCTTAACCTAATGCTATGAAAACATTAACATATCTTCTAGACCTCCGTATCTATTTCCATGTTTCCTCTTGTTCGATGGTTAGGATCTTCTCCACTCTTCATAGCTTTGGGAGCCTTGAATGCTCCTCGTCTTTGTTCTCCCAGATATATAGTCCTCTAAATCCAATGATCTTTTGGCATCCATAGAAATCGGACAGCCCAAATCCACTACAGGATTCATGACTTCGACAAACTTGTCTCCTATATGCATAAAAATGAAAAACTATGAATTGGTATGATCCAGATTATTTTCGACACGAAATGAGAGCGGAGATATAATAAAGAATTACACAGAGATATTGCGGATATTCAATAATATAACATAAATGTATCAGAGATGCAGCCATAAACACAGATATACAGTAATACACGATTTCTATTAATTAGAGAAACGTACAGAGACTGTAAAAATACAGAGTGAAAGACTCGCTAGAATGGTGGCAACTTATCTCTGAGAAGAGATGTGACAGCTACTCGCATTCGCAAGAAGATGGTTACAATGAGGCTCTCAAGGCCTTTTTACAATAAACCAAAATTCACAAAACCCTAGACATCCAAAAACCTAACCCTAGGAGATGAAGCGCCAAAAGTCATGTGGGCCCCGTTTGGGTAAGTTGGTGCATCAACTTCCCGGGGTCGTAACTTTTGCATACGATCTCCGTTTTAGGCGTGTGATAGCTCATTGGAAAGGTATCATCGAGGAGATTAATTTTTTGGGCTCAATAATGCCTTAGGATATCATTGAGAACCTCTATCTCGAAAAACCTTCATTTAGGCCCTCAAAATGGCCCCGGAAGTTAAAACCTGCTAAAAATAGTAAATTGCCAAAATTGCCAGAAAGTTGTTTTGAGCCAGTTGGAAAAGGTGGGTGGCCATCGATATCCACCTAGATCATGGTAAAGTCGAAAGTACTTTGAGGGATTAAACCCCATGCAACTTACCTGGATCAGAAGATCATCAATCCACATGCTCAGATCCAATAGTTTGGATCTATTCTCCTCTTTTTTTCTCTTCCTTCATTCTGGACTTTGATCTAACAGTCCAGATCACTCCTGAAAGAAGGATCTCCTCCTCTGCTTCTATGCTTTCTTTCGAAAGAAGGATTTATCAACAAATTTTTTAAGGATTAACCTTTGATGCTTCTCCTGCAAGGGTGACTCCTCTGCCTTTACTCACATTGTTTCTCCTTAGCTTTGGACTTTGAAATAAGTCCACTTGCACAAACCTTGTGTTATTATTCTTGAGATTTAACTTGCTCATATTTCTAAGGGTCTTGACCCTCTTCTCCTTCAAACAAAGTTTTTTCCCTTCCTGACAGCAAATACACTCTTTCTCCTGAGTTGTGGCACTATGAATACCTAGCCTCTAATGCACTCTGATGCAGGAGCATCATACAAAGCCAAAGAATGCACCTAGCCAAAGGAACAGTTGAACGCACGGATGCAAAAAGGGCACTTTTTTTTATGAGAACGTTTTGAATTTTGAAAACTGAAGAATTAATGTAATAATCTAGGAGAAGCATACTTACATTTATGTCTTGGAGATATGAACAGATATGGAGAAATTACTATCACCTCCTGGATGTAATAGGCATTTAAGTCTATTAATGTAAGGTAGGTAAATATGAATGTTAGATTAGACAGTTAGAAGTGTAGGAGGGAAAACAGATATAGACTCCCTCACCCTTGTATCATTGTAGGGAGGAAGAACATTATCATCATTGAGAGCCGTAGCAGAAAGATGTAGAGAAGAACCCATGTACAGGAGCATTTGAGTTAATATATGAGACTTTGACTCCAATTTCATGGTGTTATGATGCTTACTGTTTACATTTTCTAAATGGTATGTTTACAGTTGTTTTGTTTCTCTGTTATGCATTTATTCCAATGCTATATTGTGTGTATGATTTCATTATGAGTGTATAAAGTCTGAGAGAGAAGAAGAATGAGTTTCAATCGTTTTGATTACTGAGAATTCCTGCAAGGAGTGCAGTGAATGTCTACAAGGTGTGCATTGACAAGGGTCTGAGTTTTATCTCAGAAAGATCAGGAGAGATATCGTTGTTCTCATAACCAACAAAAGTGCAAGTGAAGCACTGAGCCATGAAAGGTGTGTGTAGGCTGGTTGAAGCCTTATAACTTATCAACTAAGGTGAAGGTAGAAGGACCACTATTGCAAAGAGTGCACAGGGTCAAAGACTCAAATAACTGGAAGTTATTTGAAATTTTTCCGTAAGGAGTGCGAGTAGGAAACCCTTTGGAAGGCTTGAATTTGCAAGTGAAAGCTTAGGAGAGGTAACGCCTTTGAAGTGTTCAAAGGGAGATGGAGATTGAAGTTGTCGCATAGAAATTAAGTTCAGGAAGCAGAACACTTAGTCGTTCGGTAGAAGCCATTGAGGAGTGAATCGAGCGGTCAAAATTCTCCGTGGAGAGCTCACAAAGTCACGAGGACCATAGGATCTTGCAGAGTTGCAAGGTGATTAGAGGCCGGTGAAACCCATCACCCAGGATGCGAGGATTAATATGATTCATTGATCTCATTTAAACCCATGTCGTTGGATCATTTCGCAAACTTGGGGTTCGTGAGTTTTGGGGACCAGACTAAATTATTGGTTTGCGCAAAGTTGCGAGTCACGAGGAGCCAGGAAGGAGATCCAGACCATTGGATCCAATCCATGAGAGAAGCATTGGATAAGAATCTCGATGTGGTATCGTATATCATGAACTCGGGGTTTGAAATAATTAGATTTTGATTGTAGAAGCCACGAAGTGTCGAGCGTTGAGGGCTTGTATGAACATATAGCACACCCGATAGGTGGGGCCGCATGGTTGACAGGTGGCACAAACATAGAGTGCATAAAAAAGTGGAAGCGGGTGACAAGTGGTGGACATACGTCATCTAGGAAAGGAGTCAACCCATTGTTGACTTATCATGTCTCGGGGATTCGCGAAGGAGTCGCACAAGGGCTCAACGCTCCAACTCATGAAGTTGCGAGTTGTGAGAGGTGCTAAAACTAGGCCCTAGCCAATGGTTGTTTGTAGAGGTGCTAGCAGGGAAGGGGCCATACCCTTATTTCACTCTCAGGTATCGGAGGTTTGGATTCAAGGGTATTCAATTCACAAACTTGTGAGATCGCGAGTCACGAAAGGTGCTTGTGCTAAGGCGAGGGTTGTGGTGGTGTGGAGGGGAAGACTCACACCTGGTGCATGTGGTGTAGGTGGAGTTTTCGTGAGGGACCTGTGGATTAGATTCGTTGAAGGTTTCATCAAGGAACCAAAGGAGCTGCTTTGGCTAGAGGAGAATTTAGAACGATCATGAGCAGACCTCGGCTCGAGGGTCGGGGGTATTGCTATCATTTGGTATCAGAGCACCTAACAAATTATTTGCTTTCTATAGCAGAGAGAAGGGAGAAAATTTTATAGCCATGCCGCCAAGAAGAAGAGACAGGAAAATACTTGATCCTGAAGTGGAAAGAGAAATGCCGAGAAGAAGAGACAGGAAAATACTTGATCCAGCAGTGGAAAGAGAAATGCACAAATTACGTGCTAGGCTTGATGCTATGCAGACAACACAGAGGCACACAGTTGACGCTGGGGATATCAGCGAAGCTTAAAGTGAAAATGAAGCTGGACACGAAGAAGTTGTAGTCAAAGAGGTTGCAGAAGAACACCTATTCAGGGTTGTTGCGAGGATAAGTGCTAGAGAAAAAATGGACATTCTAGTGTATGAGGGAAACTTGGATGTTGAAGAGCTTCTAGACTAGATTAGATCTCTTGACAAATACTTCGACTACGAGGATGTCAAGGAAGAAAAGAAAGTAAAAAATGTCGTTACTAGACTTAAAGGGCATGCAACACTGTGGTGGGATGAACCACAGACTGACAGACGCTACAAGGGCAAGCAGAAAATCAAAAACTGGGATAGAATGGTTGCAAAGATGAAAGACAAATTCATACCCAGGGATTATCAAATTACTCTATTTCGGAGGATGCAAAATTTGAGATAGAAGATGATGTCAGTGAAAGAATACACTGAAGAATTCTACAGGATAAACATCAGAGCATGTCATCGGGAAAGTGATGATGAAAAAGTTTCCAGGTACATGAATGGTCTGCGATATGAAATTTAAGATGAGATGAGCATGATGATCATTCATACTATGGAAGATTCTTATAAGATGGCTCTGAAAGCTGAAGAGAAGCTGGGCCAGAAGCAAGGTCAAAGAAACCAAGGTAGAAGTCAAGCCAAAGGCAAAACAATTTCCCAGGACAAAACTCAGAAACCTAAAGAAGAGGGGAAGAAACCTCAAACTCAACCTGAGAGAGGAGGAAGCTCACAAGGAAGGAAATATGTTGATAGAAATACTTTTCCTCAAGTCAGAGGAAGAGGAAGAGGCAGAGGAGGTGAAGTGAAATGCTTCGTCTGTGGAAAAATTGGACATAAATCCTATGAGTGTCTAGATAGGAAGAAATATGGTGGTGAAACTCACATTTTCTAAGCTCAAGGATGGAATGTTGAGGCAGAAGACGCTGAGGGTGGAAGATCCTTAATGATGAGGAAAGTTCTCTTAAAGCCAGAGAAGGAGGCAGAGAACCCAACCCAAAGAAACAGTCTGTTTAGGAATGCTTGCAAAACTAAGGATAGAGTATGCAAAGTCATAGTGGATAGAAGTAGCATAGACAATCTCATATCTACAGAGATGGTAAAAAATTTGGAGCTGGAGACTATTGTACATCCAAGCCCATACGGAGTTTCGTGGCTACAAAAAAGTCATCAGGTAAATGTCACTAAACAGTGTTTAGTTGAATTTAAATAGGAGGATATAAATATGAAATATTATGTGATGTCATTCCCATGGATGTTTGTCATCTATTGTTGGGTAGACCATGGCAATATGATAGAAACGTGGTTCATGATGGGAGGAAGAACACATACACCCTAGAGAAAAATGGTAGGACTCACATGTTGCTGCCGATTAAGGATAAAGAAGTGAAAATAGAGATGAGAAACACTATACTTCTCATGAGTGGGGAGGAACTTCTTAACGAGGTTAAGAAGAAGGAAGACACACAATTTATTGTGGTCAGGAAGGCCAAAATTGTTTTGACTAGTACGAGAATAGATGATCTACAAGAAAAAATTCAGGAGTTGCTGGAAGAATTTGCTGATATAGTAGTGGATGAACTACCTTTTTCGTTGCCACCTATCGGGACTATAAGCCATCATATCGATCTTATACCTGGAGCCAGTTTATTGAACAAAGAAATGTACAAATTGATGCCACAGGAAAATGAAGAAGTTAAGAGACAAATCCAGGACTTAATGGACCAAGGATTGATTCGGAAGAGCTTGAGTCCATGGAATGTTCCAACAGTGCTCAACCCAAAGAAAGATGGAGGCTGGAGAATGTGTACAGAATCAAGGGAAATCAATAAGATTACCATCAGATACAAATTTCCATTACCAAGGATGGACGATTTGATGGATTGCTTGAGTGGAGAAAAGTTTTTTTCAAAGATTGATTTGAAAAGTGGATATCATTAGATTAGAATGAGAGAAGGTGATGAATGGAAGACAACATTCAAGATGAATGAGGGGATATATGAATGGTTTTTCATGCCATTTGGCCTGACGAATGCGCCTAGTATTTTCATGAGGTCGATGAACAAAGTCTTGAAGGATTTCATAGGGAAATTCGTCATTGTATATCTTGACGATATATTAATTTTCAGCAGGACAGAAGCAGAACACTTAAAGCATTTAGCTGCAATAATGAGAAGATTACAGTAAGAGAAATTGTTGATCAGTATGAAGAAATCATCATTTATGAGGACATAACTCATTTATTTGGGTTTTGTTATCTCTGCAATTGATTTGAATATGGATCCGTAAAAGATAGAGGCGATTAATAATTGGCCATCACCAAAGAGCGTGTTTGAAGTACAAAGATTCTATGGTTTGGCTACCATCTACAGGAAATTTATCTGAAACTTCAGTGGAATTAGTGCACCAAAGATTGATACAGTGAAGAAAAGACATAAATCTTTTCACTAGACGGAGGAAGCAAAGAAGAGCTTCAATCTGCTAAAAAAGAAGATCACTGAGCAACCAATTCTGATTTTTCCAGATTTCAGCAAGACATTCCAGGTTAGGTGTGACATGAGTGGATTTGCAATTGGAGCGGTCTTAAGCCAAGATGATAGGTCGATCGTGTATTTCAGTGAAAAAATGAATGAAGCGAAGATTAATTACTCCACATATGACAAGGAATTCTATGCGGTCATACAAGCACTGAAGAAATGGAGACACTATTTGGTTCCCAAGGAGTTTGTTTTGTACAGGGATAATCATGCTTTGAAATTCGTGACTCAATAGGAGAAGTTGAACCAAAAACATGCTAAATGGGTTGAATTCATGTAGAATTTTACTTTTGTGACTAAGCATATTTCTGGAACTGCTAACAAAGTTGTTGATGCTTTGAGCAGGAAATGTTTGCTTATGCAGGAATTTAGAGTCAAGACTTTGGGTTTTGATAACATCAAAGAAATGTACAGAGATGATCCAGACTTCAAGGAGGCATATGAGGCATCTGAGAATCCAATTCTTAGGGATAGAAGCCAATGGACTGAATACATGATCCAGGATGGATTATTGTTCAGGGAAAATCAGTTATGTATTATGAAATGCTCCATGAGGGAGAACCTGTTGAAGGAAAAGCACATCGGAGGATTGGTCGGACACTTCGGTCATGACAAAACGTTCTTAAAGTTGAATAGCTCATATTATTGGCCATGGATGAGAACAGATGTTAAGAAATTCATGGATCAATGTAGAATTTGTCAGCACGTGAAAGGAAAAAGGGAGAACGTAGGGTTATATCAACCATTGCCCATACCTGAAAGGCCGTGGGAGGCAGTGAGCATGGATTTCATATTGGGACTGCCAAGAACACAAAGAGGATTTGATTCAATATTTGTGGTAGTCGACATATTTTCAAATATGGCACATTTCATACCATGCCAGAAAACCAATGACGCAACTCATATTGCGAACCTGTTTTTCAAGGAAGTTGTCAGAATTCACAGTTTACCGAAGAGTATCATTTCTAATCGAGATACCATGTTCGTAGGACATTTCTAGAGGACCTTATGGAAGAAGTTGGGAACAAGTTTGTCCTTTAGCTCATCATATCACCCTCAGAAGGATGGACAGACAGAGGTCGTAAACAAAAGCTTGGGATATTTTCTACAGAGCTTAGTGACTGAACACCACAGTCAATGGGATCACATTCTGCCACCGACGAAATTTGCTTACAATGATTCGCTCAATAGAAGAACATGGCAGATTCCATTCCAAATTGTATATGGAATGTAGCCAAGGGGGGTCTCTAAATTGAAATATGCAAAACACGTTGAATTCATGAGTGCCAGTGCGAAGGAATTTGCAGAAGGAATGAAGGAGATTCACAGCTGAATTAAGGAGCGATTGGAGAGTTCAATTCAAGAATACAAGTGGAGAGAAGATCAACATAGGTGAGAACTTCAGTTTGAAGTTGGTGATTTGATTCTTGCGCATTTGAGGAAGGAGAGGTTCCCAAGGGGGATGTATAACAAATTGAAGATGTAGAAGATTGGACTGTGCAAGGTCATAAATTAATTTGGGACAAACACATATGAGATTGAATTACCGGATGGGGTCAAAATCTCACCGATATTCAATGTTGTGGATTTGTACCTTACAGAGCTGAAGAAGTAGGAGAAGAGGATGAGCAAGAAGAGGTCCAATGGAAAAAAAAAATGCCTGTAGCTGAAAAGTCGTAGATGGAAAGAATAATTGACAAGAGGTTTAGCAGAAAGACCAAGAGAAAGGAGTATTTTGAATACTTGGTCAAGTGGAAGGGACATCCAGTTGAATATGCTAGTTGGGAGGATGAAGTAGTAATTCAAAAGCATGGAAATACCATGCAAGATCTCATGAACAATAGTTCATGAAAATTTTCAAGCAAGGGAGTATGATGAAGGAGCATCGTACAAAGCTAAAGCACACACCTAGCCAAAGGAACAGTTGAACGTGCAGATGAAAAAAGGGCACATTTTTTTTTATGAAAATGTTTTGAATTTTGAGAACTTAAGCATTAATGTAATAAGCTAGGAGAAGAGTACTTACATTTATGTCTTGGAGATATGAACAGATCTAGAGAAATTACTCTCACTTGTTGGATGTAATAGGCATTTAAGTCTGTTAATGTAAAGTAGGTAAATATGAATGTTAGATTAGATAGTTAGAAGCGTAGGAGGGAAAATGGAGATAGACACCCTCACCCTTGTATCATTGTAGGGAGGAAGAACATTATCATCATTGAGAGCTATAGTAGAAAGTTGTAGAGAAGAACCTAGGTATAGGAGCATTTGAGTTAATATATGAGACTTTGACTCAAATTTCATGGTGTTATGATGCTTATTGTTTACATTTTCTAAATGGTATGTTTACAATTGTTTTGTTTCTCCCTTGTGCATTTATTCCAATGTTGTATTATGTGTATGATTTCATCATGAATATATGAAGTCTGAGAGAGAAGAATAATGAGTTTCAATCGTTTCTCTTCCTGAGAATTCCTACAAGGAATGCAGTGAACGTCTGCAAGGTGTGCGTTGATGAGGTCTTGAGTTTTATCTCAGAAAGTTCAAGAGAGATATCATTGTTCTCATAACCAGGAGAAGTGCAGGTGAAGCACTAAGTCGTGCAAGGTGTGTGTAGGTTGGTTAAAGCCTTAGAACTTATCAACTAAGGTGAAGGTAGAAGGACCATTGTTCCAAAGAGTGCACAGGGTCGAAAACTCAAATAACTGGAAGTTATTTGAAAGTTTTCCGCAAGGAGTGCAAGAAGAAAACCTTTTGGAAGGCTTGAGTTTGCATGTGAAAGCTCAGGAGAGATAACGCCTTTGAAGTGTTCAAAGGGAGATGGAGATTGAAGCCGTCGCATAGAAATTAAGTTCAGGAAGGAGAACACTTAGTCGTCGGGCAGAAGCCATTGAGGAGTGAATCGGGTGGTCAGAATTCTCCGTGGAGAGATCGCGAAGTCACGAGGACCATAGGATCTTGCAGAGTTGCAAGGTGATTAGAGGTTGGTGAAACCCATCACCCAGGATGCGAGGATTAATATGAGCTATTGATCTCATTACAACCCATGTCGTTGGATCATTTCATGAACTCAGGGTTCGTGAGTTTTGGGGACCAGACTAAATTCTTGGTTTGCACAAAGTTGCGAGTCATGAGGACTAGGGAAGGAGATCTAGACCATTGGATCCAAGCCATAGGAGAACCATTGGGTAATAATCTCCACATGGTATCGCATATCATGAACTCAGGGTTTGAAAGAATTGGATTTCGATTACAGAAGCCATGAAGTGTCGAGCATCGAGGGCTTGTATGAACACATAGCAGACCCGATAGGTGGGGCCGCGTGGTTGAAAGGTGGCGCAAACATAGAGTGCAGAGAAAAGTGGAAGTGGGTGACAGGTGGTAGATATACATCATCTAGAAAAGGAGTCAACCCATTGTTGACTTATCGCATCTCGGGGATTCATGAAGGAGGAGAACAAGGACTCAATGCTCTAAATCATGAAGTTGTGAGTTGTGAGGGGTGCTAAAAGTAGGCCCTAGCCAGTGGTTGTTTGTAGAGGTGCTAGAAAGGAAGGGACCATACCTGTATCTCACTCTCGGGTATTGGAGGTTTGGAGTCGAGGATATTCAATTCAAAAACTTACGAGATCGCGAGTCACAAAAGGTGCTTGCGCTAAGGCTCCGGTTGTGGTCATGTGGAGGCGAGGACTCACACCTGGTGCATGTGGTGCAGGTGGAATTTTCATGAAGGACTTGTGGATTGGATTCGTTGAAGGTTTCAGCAAGGAACAAATGGAGCCACTTCAGCTTGAGAAGAATTTAGAACGATCCTGAGCAGACATCAGCCCGAGGGTCAGGGGTCTTTCTATCACACTCCTTTCACTTTACCAAATCAACTCCTCAACATTTTTCTCATTTTTGGCTCGAGGCACATCTAGCATGGGACTTCTTTAGGCTTACCTCTCCTCTGAGAGACTGTGCATTCTCTACACAAGTTATTGAATGACTTGAAATGTTTCTCATGAACAAATGAGTATGAAAATGGCTCTTCCTATGACCTCTTTGTCTGTCTTTTATTCACTCCTTGCACCTACCTCCTGAAACCTTAACTTTGTAAGTTCACTTGCACACTCCTTGTGCTCTTTTTATAGACTTGCACCACTCCTCCTAAGCTTTACCTTCTGGTATTCCCTCATGGAAACCTTTTCACAGAACTTGAGACATAGTTCTCACGCAAACCTTGCTCCTACTCAATGCACTCCTTCCAGATCCCTCAAAGTATTCAGTAACTATGGTAAATCTTCTTCAGAGTATTCAACCACTATGATAGGCCTTTCCCTAGCACTATTCCTTCTGAGCTTCATAATGGTTCTAGTGTGCCCACCTGGCACGCTCTTCTTTGAACTCACCATAGATTTCAAGTGCACTCCTTCCACTAGCTTCACATAGTTTTCAATCACTTTGGTGTGCACTCCTTGCACAAGCCTAAGAGCCCAAAACTACATAGAATCACATTGATATAAAGAAGTGTATATAAACCTGCAAATGTAACCTATTTAGATAAATCTACAACATACATGAATAAATACATAAAAACATTCTGAGAATAACCATTCATTACACATAATAACACATACACCTCATATACAGGAAAAACTTCTTTTGTATTATATTTGAATGCTTATGTACAAATATTTACAAAGGTTGGACTGCAACTGAGTCTCAACACTATCTCTCCTCTCTTGATCTCTCTAATGGCTCATCAATTCACACTCTAATTATTCATAATGAATTTTGATACAAGATATTTTTCCAACAGAGGGGCTCCTCGAGCCTTCCCTCCAGCTATGTACTTTCATTGAATTGCATTCAATTACATTCAATGGAAAACTATTCTGAATCAGATCTATATCCCTCCTATTTTTAGCCATTAAAGGTGATTCTATCTATTACAACAACTCGCATGTACAAAGATAGTGGATCGGTTTTCCTTGAGCCATCAAACATTTAATTAAATTGAATTTGCATTAAAAATTTAAACTCAGGTTCAAAATGAGAGGGATGTTCCCTCTATTCCCTTGGAACTCGTTCCTCCTTGTCTGTTCGTTGATTGACTTGCTGATGAGCTGGTGTGTTTGCTGAGATGGAGTGATGCTCCTGCATCATAATCTCATGCTAACAAAATCATGAGTTCTTGCACATGCCTCCTTTGTTGTTGAGGTTGAGATCCCCTAGGATCCTAAGTTTCATTCTAGAGTTTTCCATATTCCCCTCTTCCATGTTGTTGTTGTTGTTGTTACCCTGTTGCTATAGGCTCTCCACTTTTTAGCTTCTCCCTATTGTTTAGTGTCTCCTTTGTTGACTTCAACATCATCCTTCTAATTTCTTCTATCACTTTGTCAAGTTGGTCTATTGGTTGGCTCCTCCTTTGCAGTATTCTTTGTTCTATATCCTCTTCATAAGTTTCCAATTTGACCTATTGGATAAGATGACTTTGGATTATTACCCTTTCCTTCAAGGCTTCCACTCCTTCTCAAAAATCAATGGGCAGATCAATTTGATCTCCCATGTTGTTTCTATCTCTTGTGGCACTAACTTTCCACTCCACTGCAAGTCCAAATTCTACAGCCATTCTACTGAGCTTCTCCTTAGCCATCTCCCCTGACATTTCTCTTTCTTTCACCTCCTCCCCTTGTGCTGATACAATTCTAGCTTCTTCCAGCTACTCCTCAGGTTGGAATTMTTCTTCAATCTTCACAACTACATCCTTCTGGAAGTTGTCTTTTGTGTCTGTATTGTCCAACCAATCTTTCATCATCTTGAATTCTTTCTCCCACTGAGTGAGCATCTAATCTAAATGCTCCTCTTCTTGTTTTGTCTCTTGGGAATATTTCAATGTCTGCTCCTTCTCCTCCTTGACATTCTTGGTTGGTTGTCTCTCCTCTTCTACACCTTCAACATGTGCACTAGCCTCTACTTGGATTCTTGGAAAGAATATGATGATTCCTCCAATGATCAGAATGTGCCTCTGATCCTCCTCCCGCATCAACACTTATTGTTGATATGAACTCTCCTTTGAGTTCATGAGACTCTCATACAGTCACATCTCCATTTCTATCAACACTCGTTTCTAATATGAACTCATTTATGAGCTCTTGATACTTTCAGACAGTCTCACTTCATCCTCCTTATTTCCCACCTAGAAACCTGAGGCTTTACTCCTGCCCTCCTGGACCACGCTTAAAGGGGGTGGGTGAATGAGTTTGGGGCTCTTTTTCCCAAAACTTCCCTCTTGTACAAAAAAACATTATTTAGCAATCACCATTAACTCATTACGTATTGTTTTCATTTATAACCAGTTAGATGTGAACACATATCAACAACATATATCAACAATATATCTTCAACAAATCGTCACCACAAGGAACACAAAGAACATAAGATGCATGTACTATTTTCTTTTTATTACGAACTACAATCCATGGGGTTTTTCAGCAACAACTAAATAGAGTACAATTGTTCAAGAGCACCATCTCTATATTGCAAGACTCAGCTTACACCCTTAGCACCAACTGAGATGAGACAACAATCCTCAACAAATATCAATCTGCAACAGGTATGCGACTTGTCGGTAGTGCAACATGCGTATCTATGTTCCCTACCAGTAGTACAGCCTGTGTATGTATGCAGTCAGTCTATACTACAACCTGCATATACTTCTGATCAACTAGGGTTTTTATTTACTCCACATACTCAGATCCTTTGCAACCTGCAATCAAATTCTCTTCTGTCTTTCACTGTCCAAACTGACCCACAACCAATCACAACACATCCAAACTTTCCAACAACTTACTCATTCTCCTCAACCATACAATATGAATGCTACTCAATCATGTATAAGCAATCAAAATACTATAGCAATCACATCATCACTAAATCATAAGAGTGTTTCTCACTCCATCAACCAAAACAAACCACATCACAACAAACATACCAAGAATTCCTTAAGAATTCACCACACAACAAACAAGAGTATTCATAAAGGCAACAATACAACCATACAAGAGTTTCCATGGCAGATCTGAGCCCATAGAATGTAGATCTGGAAACTGCCTCAGTCTTTAGGAGATTTTCATCATCTCAACCACTAATCTCCAAGTCTTCATCTATTGTACACACCATGTCTTCATACATCCCATGTATGTACACATCCTGGCCCACTATAGCCTGCGTATACCTTAGAAACTAGGGTTTTTGAACCTCCAAGACTTTTGTCGTCATGATCTCAAACATGCTGAAACTTTCATGCATTCATGAGATCCTCCATACTCTCTCTCTCATAATAGATCTTCAATCATGCTCAAGAGATACACACACAAGATACATTTCAAAAGAGACCCTTGCCTCTTATTTATACTCTTCATCTTCTAGGTCACTTAACCCACTTTTAGGTCACTTAACCCATTTCTAGGCCACTTAACCTATTTTCCTCATTTTAGGGTTAACCACTTTCCATAAATATAAATTTCTTCATTTCTTTATTATTTAAATATTCCTTCTTGATTTTTTCACTTCTCATTATTATTTAAATAATCCTCCTTGACTTTGTCAGTTCAATTTATCATTTAAATAATAATTTCTTCTTTGCAAGCTCTTTGAGTTATTTGACCTTTTGGGGATTCAAGCCTTCATATGAGGGTCCTCCAACTTCTTAAGGCCATAACTCTCAAGCCATGAGGAGTTATGTGACATTTCACATACCACCGGAAATGGCATGACAAAGTTTCAATGACAAATTCACTGATCTTCAACTCATTGTTCCACATAGAAGCATAACCATACTTCAAGGATAACTCAATCGAAAAGCGTCTTCCCGTGAGGGATTTCACCATAGGAGACCACTTTGGAGTTCATCCATTTGTACACCTTATCAAACATGATAAGACAATAATGATTCATCTTTACATATATCCAACAATGCATCATATACCAATGAAACCACATCGATCCATCTTCATCTATCATCATGTATCAATGACAACTCATTGATCCATCTTCATTAATATACTATGATAAGACATGTATAAATCAAACCTTTTGACATCATTCAATCAACCTTTGGAATCTATCAATTCCTTGACATCAATCAAACATCCTTTGGTATCAATCAATCACTTGACATCAATTAATTAAACCATTGGCATCAATGACAACATGATCCAACAATCTCCCCCTTTAGCATTGATGGAAATACCAACATTGATATCAACACCAATAATTTGATGTCAACATGTAGACAAGGCATGCTCTACATTAATATTCATATATCAATGTGACTTTACCTCCATATCAATAATCATCAATCGCATCAATGTGACTATCTCTCTCCCTTTGACATCAATGGAAAAGGGTCATTCTCCCCTTGGGAATGATCCCCCTTTGACTATCTCTCCCTTTGTCTAAATGCCTTTGATCTTCCCCTGAATAATCTATCCATTTTTGAACAAGGGATATCACTAGGATGTAATGTTGAAGATGCATCGCTCATACTCCCCCTATGACCATCGCTCCCCCTAGAATTATGCCTCTGTGTTTTTTCTTCAAATATATGGCTCTTTCCTCCTAGAATCATGGAAAGAAGAATGACTCCCCCTATATTCTCTGCAATATATGCTTTTGTTGCAAATGCTACTACTCAACTGGATCATAGAACAACCACACATTCTATGAAGATCCTTGGACCTGTCCAAGCATCAAAATTCGTGCCATACCATGAAACAAAAGATATGTCAACAATGAAATAGAGAATCATGAATAAAAAATCAACCAAGTACACCATGTACCAAATTGTGTGTCCACCATGAAAAATACCCATGTACATCAACACCATACAATGTGCCATAAGATATTATCAATGGAGTGTATCAACCATATGCTTCTATCAACATGTCAACCATGTGCATCCACCAATATTCCAACCATGTGCATATACCAATATGCCAAACATGTTTCATATCACTCATGATATGTCTCCACCATGAACCAAGTGCCAAAATTATGTATCTCAATCAATCAAGTGTCTCAACTATATCATCCAAACATGTACCAACTATGAGTGTACCAAACATGCACATTACCACTTGTGCCAAGTAAGTACATCAATCATGCACCAATGCATGTATGCCAAATCCATAAAACATATTCCAATAAAACTTCTAGTGGTTTCTCTACCAATGTGCTAGAGTTTTACCAATCATGCATCAACTATAAATCAGACTCATCAATGATGTACAACATTATCACCTCATCACCTCATCAACTCACCAACTACATGTCCCATTATGTAGTCCCACCATATGCCAAATGCATGCACCAAGATATCCAAAAAAAATCTTCAATAATATATCATAAGATATATCAATGAAACTCAAATATGTACCAGCCATGTACTCCAACAGATCAGCCTCAATCATCCATTCACTACAAAAAATACTAAACATCAAAAAATACATGTACTAGTAGTGTGCCTTAATAGATCAATGACATCTCTAGCTAGAATCATCAAAATATATCACATAACCAAGGTACCATTGACTTCACTATCATAACCAGCATTGTTCTTCAACAGAAAAATGTCTCAATTCATGCTCATAGGTTAGTGCCATGCATCTAAGATAGCCTTTCATTTTATATTATCACTTTACATAATCCAATATGTAATCATGAAAACCTGCAGCAAACAATGTCAGAACCTACAATAAACTATGTCAAGCCCTGCATCACAGAGTTATACCATCACATCAAGCTACAACCATTGTGAATAGCCATTTTCCCTAGGCTTCACCACATATACACATCCTACTGCATAGTCATCTCACATATGTACGCCACCTATTCAAGGTCAGCCTATGTATGTACACGACTGTTACCACTGTCACCCATGTATGCTTCATAAGATGACACACTTGAGCTTCACTTAAAGCTTTCATTCTTCTCTGGTTGTTCAGTATTCTTCACCCACTTATGAAGGTGTCCCTGCTTCTCAGAACTTGAGCTCTGAGCCTCCATATTTTCAAAGATGTATCCCTTCCTTACTTCATTCTTTCTTCTAGTCATTCTATGTGAAGTCCTCATCATGGAATTTCTTCTTGTGTTCTAGCAATCCTGGGATTTGTGGCCAAATCCACTACAGTTGCAACATCTCA
This sequence comes from Picea engelmannii, assembly GCA_009831015.1. Taxonomy (NCBI): domain Eukaryota; kingdom Viridiplantae; phylum Streptophyta; class Pinopsida; order Pinales; family Pinaceae; genus Picea; species Picea engelmannii. Next base: position 150,916 of record ML803492.1, read on the forward strand.
TGGTGTTACAATGAACAAAAATGTGTCCTACTTGATCACATCTCCAATACCTTATGGTGTTATGAAATATTCTTTCATTTCTCCTTGCATAAGATCTGCACTCCAAAGCTTTGTGACCATATTCATTACATGAATAACATTGGCCATGAAAAATTATTTCATACCTTTTCTTTGGTGTCCTTATTCTTTGAGGTGTAAGGATGGCTTCTTGATGTCTTCCTTGCTTTGCTATTTTGAAACTTTCTTTTCCTTGTGTAGATGGTTGATTTGCAACATTGTCTTCATCCTTTGAGGGACTTACCTCATGCTTCTTTGAGGTTCTTGCTTCAGCATGTGTAGCTTCTCCCTTCTATCCAAGACCTGATTTGTCATATGGTGATCTTTGAATTTCCAAGATCTCATTCAATATTTATGAGCTATTAAATCATTTATTTGACTTTTCTACTTTCTTTCTAAGATCAACAACTTCATCTTCTAGCTTATGACATGACTCTTCCTTTTCATTTATTTGATTCTTCAATAGTTCCTCTACCCTTTTGGTTTCTTCAATTTGGGTCTTAAGATAGACAATAGTTTCAAAACTTTTGCTAATCTCATCATCTACCTTATATTCTTTTTCATTCTTTAATCTTGTGATCTCTTCTTCCTTTTCTTCTAATTGAGTCTTATTACTCTCTTCTTGTTCTTTGAGCATTCCCTTTAACTTCAAGATGTGCCTTTGACTCTTCTTGAGAAACTTCTTAGTGTTATCCGAAATATAGATATAGTCTATATAATGATGGCCATTGCTATATTCATATAAACCCTCTTCAACTTTCTCTTGAAGTTATAATAGTTCTTCTTGTCTTCTTTCCATGGTATAACTACCATAAAACTCTACACAAACGGTTTCTAGATTTTCTTCTTCACTTGTAGATAAAAATTCAACATCATCACATTTTGAATCATTGCAATCAAGGGTCTTTGAAGATTCTTTAACTTCATCTAAAATATCTTCAGGATTTTCCTATTTGCCAACATCATCACATGATTCTTTGTCTTCATTTGAAATGTCTTCAAGATCTTCCTTTTTGTTGTCATCACTTAATTATTTGTCTTCATTTGAAATGTTTTCAAGCTCACATTTATAAATAATGGATTCAAGAGTTTTTGGGGATTCTTTACCTTTAATGATCTTGATGGAGTGGTCTTCAATATCCTCCTTGTCCTTCTTTCTTTGATATGTTTCCTATAGCGTTATCCAAAGATCCTTGGTGGAAGTGCATTGTCCCATGCTCTCTTTGATAGGGCTTGAGAGTACACTAAGAATGGTATTGAGAGCCAATGCATCATTCTTCATTCCTTCCCTTTGAGCTGCAAACTTTGACTTGTTCTTAAAGGAAACTGATCCACCAATGGATACCTTCCAAATACCTATTCTCATTTCCTTCAAATGTACCCTCATCTCTATTCTCCAAGTAGAATAGTTTTCCTCATCAAGGATTGGAACTTCATCATCCATTTGTGTGTCCATGGATCTCCTCCAAGCTTGTTAAGGCTTATAGCAAAGGCCTGCTCTGATACAATTTGTTTAACACACCGACCACACTTAGAGGAGGGGGTGAATTAGTGTGGGGCTCTTTTTCCCAAAACTTCCCTCTTGCACAAAAAATCATTAGTTAGAAATCACCATTAACTCATTACGTATTGATGTCATTTATAGCCAGTTAGATGTGAACACATATCAACAACACATATCACCAATATATCATCAAAAAATCATCACCACAAGGAACACAAAGAACACAATATGTATGTACATTTTTCTTTTTATTACAGACTACAATCCTTGGGGTTTTTAGGAAACAACTAAATAGAGTACAACTCTACAAGAGCACCAACTCTATAATGCAAGACTCAACATACACCCTCAACACCAAATTAGATGAGGAAACAATCCTCAATAGATATCAATATGCAATAGGTACGTGATATGTTGGTAGTCCAGCACGCGTATATATGAACCCCACCAGTAGTACAACCCACGTATGTATGCGACCAGTCTATATTACATCTTGCATATACTTCTGAGAAACTAGGGTTTTTCTTTACTTCAGATATTCAGATCCTTTGCAACCTCCAATCACATTTTGTTATGTCTTTCACTGTCCAAACTGACCCACAACCAGTCACAACACATCCAAGCTTTCCAACAACTTACTCAAGCTCCTCAACCATACAATATGAATGCTACTCAATCATGTATAAGCAATCAACATACTATAGAAACCACATCAACACTGAATCATAAGAGTGTTGCTCACTCCATCAACCAACACAAACCACATCACAACATCCATAACAAGAAGGCCTTAAGGATTCACCACACAACAAACAAGAGTATCCGTCAAGACAAAAATACAACCATACCAAAGTTTCTATGGAAAATCTAAGCCCATAGAATGCAGATATGGAACCTGCCTCAATCTTCAGGAGCATGCCATCATCTCAACCACCAATCTCCATGAATTCATCTATTGTACGTGCCCTGGCTTCATACAACCCGTGTATGTACGCGTCCTGGACCACTACAGCCTGCGTATACCTCAAAAAATAGGGTTTTTGAACATCCGAGACTTTTGTCGTCATGATCTCAGACATGTCGAAACTTTGATGCATTCATGAGATCCTCCATACACTCTCTCTCTGAGAATAGATCTTCAATCATGCTCAATATATACACACACAAGATACATTTCAAAAGAGACCTTTGCCTCTTGTTTATACTCTTCATCTTCTAGGTCACTTAACCCACTTCTAGGTCACTTAAACCATTTCTAGGCCACTTAACCTATTTTCCTCATTTTAGGGTTAACCACTTACCATAAATAGAAATTTCTCCATTTCTTTATTATTTAAATATTCCTTCTTGATTTTGTCACTTCTCATTATTATTTAAATAATCCTCCTTGACTTTGTCAATTCAATTTATCATTTAAATAATAATTTCTTCTTTGCAAGCTCTTTGACTTCTTTGACCTTTTGGGGCTTCAAGCCTTCATATGAGGGTCCTCCAACTTTGTAAGGCCATAACTCTCAAACCATGAGGCGTTATGTGACATTCCACATACCATCGGAAATGGCATGACAAGAACTATCCATATAGGATAGTTTCACTCACAAATTCATTGATATTCAACTCATTGTTCCACATAAAAGCATAACCATACTTCACAGATAACTCAATCGCAAAGTGTCTTCCTGTGAGGGATTTCACCATAAGGGGACCACTTTGGAGTTCATCCATTTGTACACATTATCAACCATGATAAGAAAATAATGCTTCATCTTTACATCTATCCAACAATGCATCATATACCAATTAAACCACATCGATCCATCTTCATCTACCATCATGTATCAATGAAAACTCATTGATCCATATTCATTAATATACTATGATAATACATGTATACATCAAACCTTTTGACATCATTCAATTAACCTTTGGCATCTATCAATTTCTTGACATCAATGAAAAATCCTTTGGAATAAATCAATCACTTGACATCAATTAATTAAACCATTGGAATCAATGGCAACATGATCTAACACTCTCCTTGTGCTGGTACAATTCCAGCTTCATCCAGCTACTCCTCAGGTTGGAATTCTTCTTCAATCTTCACAACTGTATCCTTCTCGAAGTCTTATTTTGTGTTTGGATTGTCCAACCAATCTTCCATAATCTTCAATTCTTTCTCCCACTGAGTGAGCATCTTATCTAAATTCTCTTCTTCTTCTTTTGTCTCTTGGGAAGATGTCAATGTATGCTCCTTCTCCTCCTTGACATTCTTAGTTGGTTATCTCTCCTCTTCTACACTTCAACATGTGCACTAGCCTCTACTAGGATTCTTGGAAAGAATATGTTGATTCCTCCAATGATCATAATGTGCCTTTGATCCTCCTCCTATGTCAACACTTCTTGTTGATATGAACTCTCCTCTAAGTTCATAAGACTCTCATACAGTCTCATCTCCATTTCTGTCAGCACTCCTTGCTGATATGAACTAATTTTTGAGCTCCCAAGACTTTAAGACAATCTCACCTCATCCTCCTTATTTCCCACATGGAAACCTGAGGTTTTACTCCTGCTCCCCTAGAATTCTATGATATCTTTGATTGATATCATCTCATTTCCCTCCTAGAAATTTGAAAATTCACTTCTTCCTTCCTTGGATTCTACGAGATCTTTGTCTGAACTCTCTTCATTTCCCTCCTGGAAATTTGAACCTTCATCTCGGCCCTACTGGCATTCTATGAGATCTTTAATTGATATATCTTCCTCATAATTGAGGTTCCTTCCAACCTATGGTTCACAAATGTAAACCATCTCCTCTTGTGCATCACTGAGGGTTTCAACATGCCTCAGCCACCTTCTCAAATTCTTCTTCTTCCTTCTGGAAATCAGCTACTGGATAGGCCACCTTACCTTCTTCTTCATGGGTCATTCATACCTCTATCTTATTCTCACTTCCTGCTGCATATTCAACATCGACCTATCGAGCTCTGCTCTAATCTCTCCGAGGTCTTTATCTCTCTGCGCTTTTCTCACCTGTTGGTGGCCTCCTTGATATTTCTGCTTATGGCCTTTAGTAGCCATATTTCACTTATGATTTTAAGAATGCAATTGTTTCTTCTCCTTCAACCTACCTAAATGTTTACTTCACTTTTTATTCAATTGAGAGCACCACTGGCTTTCTCCTACAACACTCTTGGTTGTCTCCTATATGTTGCACACCTTGCAACAATCTTCACAGAGCATCGCACCTTGCAATATCCTCCTTTATTTGTTGTCTACAAATATAAATCATATATGATACCACTTGGTGTAAACCCCACCATCACCTAGGGTCCTCTCAACCTCCTAGTCCATGATCATTTAGATTCTGGAGCCAGATTATCTCTTTGGGCCCTACTAAGCCCCCCAATATTGTACACAAGTCCTTAACTTTTCATGTGCAGATCCAAGGATGAACCCACGGGCTCACAATAAGCCCCTTTGCTGCTGAAATTTAATTTTGGGCCCTTATCCCCCTTTCCTTTGGAAGAAATAAGATGTGACTGAGGGTTGTGACCAATCTCCAAGCCAAAAGGTTCTAATTTAGTGCTTCTCCCTTCAATGATTTCCTAGCTGCATCCAATCCACAATAACACTTGTTGCATCCAATCCACAATAACACTTGCAAAGTGTCGATCACTGAAAAGGTAGATCAGAAAACTCCTAAATTCCCACCAAATTGACAACTCTCAACTCAAATGGGTGGATGACCTAGATATCTCCTCTTCAGGCTTCGACAATTTTCCCACAACATTGTTTCAACAAATCTCTCGGATCGTCGAAAAACACTTTCACCCAAGTATCAAATCGACGGTCCTCTAGCTCTGACCAATGGACGGTCCTGATCTATTCCCTTTGGGCTTCGCTGATTTTATTTGGTCATCAAATTACACAACTTCTTATATTCCCCGATGCTCAAATGTCAAACGAGCTCTACTTCCCCCATGTGTCCCCTTCTTGATCAACAACTAGGATGCCTTCGGGACATTAGGGATTTTTCTCCATGTCTACACAACGATGAAGATTTCTGAAGTGCCAAGTCCCTGAACTATGGGATCTTGCACCATGCATCCTATCCAATGGACGACTGGTATTGAGTCGGGCCTTCGGGAGTCCTTAAAAACATTGTGCCCTATTTACTCTAGAGTGTTGGACCTTCGTATATGTTGTTGTGTGTCTTATGAAAATCAACGGTCCAGATTAATTACGTACTTTGGGACTCTGGAGAGATCAAACCGTTCTTACCTCTATTATTCCATAGTGTCCATCCTCCAGACCTCCTGATATTATGACATGTGTCCTCTCTAATGGATGACTAAAAGTACTTCGGGACTCCGAGCTTCTAGAGTCCTAGATACTCCAACCTCTTGTTCTTCTGAACCTCCAAAATGACGGAGGGTCTAATCGTCCTCCACATGTCACTGGATCCAAAAACCCATATTTTATTCGGGTTCCCGAGAATTTTTGAACCTACATGCCTCCTCAACCAATTATCTCCCAGAGCTCTATACCTCTGGATGGTAGATCTTCTTCCACGCATCTTCAAATACCGATGACCAAGATTGAATTCTAGCCTCCAGGATTCGGGAACCTCTGTACTAAATCACTTCATGAATCCCCTAGAGTTTCTATCCTCCAAACCTCCCGATCTATTACCACGTGTTCTCATCTTTGACAGTGAGGATATCCTCCACTCTTCGGAGCTTCAGGAGCCTTGAATACTCCTCTCCTTTGTTCTCCTGGATAGTTGGTCCTCTGAATCCAACGATATACTAACACATGTCCCTGGAAATTAGATGACCCAGATCCACTCTAGGCTTTGGGACTTCAACAAAATTGTCTCCTCCATGCACAAAAATGAAAAACTCTCGTGTCCCTAGAAATTGGACAACCCAGATCCACTCTGGGCTTTGGGACTTTAGCAGACTTGTCTCCTCCATGCATAAAAATGAAAAAATATAAACTTGCAAATTTGAAAGGACTTCGAGGAATTAAACCTCGTGCAACTTACCTGGATCAGAAGGTCATCGATCCATGTGCTCAAATCCAATGGTTGGGATCTATTTTCCACTTGTGTGCTCCTCCTTTTTTTGGAATTTGATCTAATAGTTCAAATCACTCCCAAAAATAGATCGGATGGTTGTTGTCACTTCTCCTCCTCTGTTGTTGCGCTTTCCTTCGAAAGAAGGATTTCTCCACAATTTTTTTAAGGGTTAACCTTCAATGCTTCTTCTACAAGGTTGAATCCTTAGCCTTTACTCACGCTTTTTATCCCGAGATTTGGAATTTGAAATAAGTCCACTTGTGCACACCTTGCGCTATTCCTCTTGATATTTAACTTGCTCAGATTTGTAAGGGTCTCGACCCTCTTCTCCTTCAAACAATTTTTTTTTCCTTCCTGGCAGCAAAGATGCTATTTCTCCTGAGATTTGGTAATGTGAATACTTAGCCTCTGGTGCTCTGCTTGCACTTCACCGACTCAAATCCTCAACACTTTGTTCAGTTTTGGCCCAGTGCACATCTAGCACAATAATTCTTCATGATTAGATCTCCTTTGAGAGATTGTGCATTATTTGCACCGGTTCTTAAACGACTTGAACTTTTTCTCTTGAAAAAATGAGTCAAAAAATGACTCTACCTATGCCCTCTTTACATGGATTTGTGCACTCCTTGCACCTACCTCCTGAAACCCAAACTATGTAAGTTCACTTGCACACTCCTTATGCTCTCTGTGCAGACTTGCACCAATCTTCCTGAGATTTACCTTCTAGTATGCCCTCTAGGAAACCTTTTCACAGAACTCGAGATAGATTTCTCACAGAGCTATCAGAGTATTTAGTAACTCTAGTAAATCTTCTTCAGAGTGTTCAACAACTCTGATAGGCCTTTCCCTAGCACTATTCCTACTGAGATTTAGAATGGTTATGGTGTTCCCACCTAGCATGCCCTTCTCTGATCTCGCCACAGAGTTCAAGTGCACTCCTTGCACTGTCTTCACATAGTTTTCAATCACTTGGGTGTGCACTCCTTGCACATGCCTAAGAGCCCAAAACTACTGAGAATATCATTGAGATAGAGAATTCTATCTAAACCTGCAAATGTAACCTATTTGCATACATCTACAACATACATGAATAAATATAGAAAACATTCATAGAATAACCATTCATCACACATAAGAACACAGACACCTCATATGTAGGAAAAAATGCTTTTGTATAATATCTAAATCCTTATGTAAAAATATTTACAAAGGATGGACTACAACTGAGTCTCAACACTATCTCTCCTCTCTTGACCTCTCTAATTTCTCATTAAGTCATACTCTAATTCTTCCTAATGAATTTTGATACAAGATAATTTTCCAAAAGAGTGGCTCCTCGAGCCTTCCCTCCAACTACCTATTCACATTGAATTTCATTCAATTACATTTAATGGACAACTAGTTTGAATCAAATCTAGATCCCTCCTACTAGAAACTATTAAAGGTGACTCTATCTATTACAATAACTCTCTTGTAAAAATATAGTGGCTCGGTTTTCCTTGAGCCATCAAACATTTAATTACATTGAATTTGCATTAAAAATTTAAATTCAGGTTCAAAGTGAGAGGGATGGAACCTCTCTTCCCTTGGAACATGTTCCTCCTTGTGTGTTGATGGATTGGCATGTTTTTTGAGATGGAGCAATTCTCTTGCATCATAAATAGAATATGATAATGTATATTTGAGGCAGAGGATTATACAGGTTAACCATGGACACAAAGACTGAACCCACATCAGCCATAACAAAATAGAAGTATCTGAATCAAATGGATGAAGCGTTTGGAACTATTTGCAGTCTCATTTCTCATGAAATCCCCTTTCACATATCCTCCTTTAAAACCCCCAATGAAACCTAGAACACTGTCGAAGGGATTTTTGGAAAACATAACGACATGAGGGGACACATGCTCAAGATGGAATTGCTCACTTTGGATCCAAAAACCTTCGAAAATATCCAAGATTTATTTACCAAATATAAAGATTTGTTGTTGAAACTCAAGGCTTGCGAGGTTGATAAATCTAAGGAAGAGAAACAAATTTTTCTTACCCTTCTCACCAAACTTGGTTCGTAATAATCAGTGTTTGTATCCACATTTCATCTAGTTAGGATCACCTCTGGAGCTACCTGGAAAATTCCTTCTCTTGGGGTCTTTATCAAGTCTCTAACGCAAGAGTAGAACAAGCACATCAACATGGGAAAAATAAAAGGCCCAAAGGTGCATGCACTTACTGTGTATGATGGTAGTAGTCATCAAAATAAAAAATATAAATACAAAGACAAAAGGAAATCAAATGCAAATCCAAATAAGGAAGGGTACTCAAAACCCTCCAATGATGCCTCCGGATCCAATGGTGGAAAGGGAACAAAAGGGGAAAAATACACTTACTTCCATAAATGATTCCATCCATAATCTACATGTATGCAAAAATAGATAGATCAAATGGCCCAAATACTTCAGTAAAACAACCTTGGAGATCGCATCATTGAGGGTGCTAAGAAGAAGAAGCTAGAAGATCAGAATCCCAAGAAAGACAATTATAACCATACTTTGATTGCCATCAACTCCTCTCCTGATGCTTACATTATATATTCAGGTGCATCAAACCACATGGAAGCCACAAAATAAATCTACTCTTCACTAGATGCATGCAAAGGTCCTCCTATTTTGATGGGGGACAACTCTCTAGTCGAGGCCACCATCAAAGGAAGAATTCAACTCACAAATAGAAGCTTCAAGAATGTGCTACACGTTCCCAAACTTTCTGTCAATCTTCTCTTGCGTATCAGATGACAAAATATTTCACCAAAAAGAGATTCATATTCACACTTGATGCAGTGGATATCTATGACATGCAAACCAATTCTAGGGTTGCTACCGATGAGGTAAATCATTAATCTAGACTCTACACATCTTCTGAATTTATTGAACAAGATTCTTCATTACTAATTACCCATGGTGATGAAAGTAGTAGGATATGGCATGAAAGGTTTAGTCATTTAAATTTCATATATATAAAACAACTTAGCAAGCAGGGAATGGTTGATGGTCTACCTGACACCCACTTCTCTAAAGGAATTTGTAAGGGATGTGTTCTTGGAAAACACCCTCAAGAGAAATTCAACAAAGGAAAGACTCAGAAGGCTTAATTTCCTTTAGATATGATCCATAGTAACCTCATGGACACTTTTCCACATCCATCAATCAATAAACATAGGTACGTGCTCATTTTTGTTGATGATTTCTCACTCTTCACATGGATTTTCTTTCTCAGGAAAAAATCATAGGTCTTTCAACACCTCAAATATTTCAAAGCCCGTGTTGAAACATAGTCAGGAAAGAAGATAAAAGTACTCCAAATAGATAGCAGGGGAGATTATTTCAACCATGAGTTACAAAACCTTTGTCATGAGGCTGAGATTCAGTTGTAGCACATGGTTCCTTATACTCTGCAGCAAAATGGAGTTGTTGAGCGGAAAAATAGATCTCTATAAGAGATGACATCTTGCATGCTACATGAAAAGTCACTTCCATGGATATTATGGCCTAAAGAACTTAATTGTGAAACCTACATCCAAAACAAATCTCCCCATAGATCTGTCAAGGATACAACCCCCTACGAGGATTGGAGTGGCCTCAAACCAGAATTGACCCACTTTTGTATATTTGATTCTCGTGCATGGGCTAGGATAACCTATGATAAGAGTAAGGCACTTGATCCATAGAGAACATAGTGTATCTTTGTTGGATACCCCGATGGTGTGAAGGGATACAGATTCATTGATATTTCTTTGGACTGGCTCATCATTGAGTGTAATGTCCAATTAGAGGAAAGTGGCTCACATGTACCTCAATAGATGCATGCAAACACTTTTGTTCTTCCACCTGCCAGAGATGATGAGCATGCACATGCCGAATATTCTTCAGATGAGATTTTTGATTCATAGGATTCAAATATCGAGTCAGTACAGTCAGATACAAAGTCAGTGCATGCATATGCATATGCAGAGCTAGAGCAAAGGCCCAAGTGGGCCAATACTACTTTTCAGGATGTAGGATATCTTGTTAGGGATCCAATTCATACTAGGAGGACTCAATATGATCCTCACTTCCACTGAATCGATGCCACCCAGGAATCTTTTCTTGGTTCAGTATTCATATCCATAGTCTTATGGAAAGGCTTCAGGATATCCCTTTTTGGAATATATCATGCATGAGGAGTACAAATCCCTCCTTGAGAGACAAAATTGGTATCTGGTTGCCCTTCCTTAAGGAAGGAAACTTATCATGTGCATATGGGTCTACGAGACCAAATGTGTAGTGGATGGACAGGTTAGCAGATACAAAGTCAGGCTAGTTTCCAAATTCTTTCATCAAGTGCATGACACTGACTATGATGAGACCTTTGCTCCAGTAGAGAATATGGATTCCATACATTTGAAAATTTCCATTATGGCAACAAAGGGATGGGAAGTCCATCATATGGACGTGACAAATGCATTTCTTCATGGAGATCCCTCTTAGGAGATCTATAGAGCATCCCACGGATTTGTGCAGGATTCATCTTTGGTCTGTCGACTGAAGAAGTCTCTTTATGGAATCAAGCAAGCCCCGAGGGCATGGTATGTGAAGATGGACTCCTACATGTTGTCACAGAAATTTATACATTGTAAGTCATGCCTAAACTTTTACATGCTCAGGATGGTTGATTTACTTCTACTCCTAGTTTTGTATGTTGATGATTTGTTGATCACCGGTTGCTCGACTTCAGCAATTGATGTTGTCAAAAGGATTTTGCATGAAATTTTCTTGATGATGGACATGGGTCTGCTACATTTCTTCCTTGGACTCGATATCAGTCAAGATGCATCATGAATCAAACTATCTCAGGCCAAGTATGCATGAGATCTCCTTAAGATATTTCACATGACTGACTGCAAGTCTTCCTCAACTCCTTTCCTCTCAGGGTTCATACTTGAGGATGGCAGGGACACTCCACTGGTTGAAATAACACTATACAAACAACTATTGGGGAGCTTCTTACATCTCACACACTATAGACTAGACCTCTCCTATGCAGTTGGAGCAATCTCCAGGTTCATGCAGGAGCTGCATGAGCTACATTGGAAGGTTGCAAAGCATATCCTTCGATACGTATAGGGAACCATCACATTTTGGATTCACTATGTAGCAAACTCTACATTGGACCTCAACAAATTCACTGATTCTTACTAGGTTGGCGATAACATTGATCACAATTCCACATCTGGTTACACACTCAGTCTTGGTTCCGAGATTATCTATTGGTCGAGCAAGAAGCAAGTTGTTATTACTCTATCTTCAGCCGAGGCAGAATCCATAGGGGTATTTCACATAACCATTCACGCTATTTGGCTATAATATTTTCTCACTGAGTTGGGAATTCAGTTTCATTGGTCGGTCGTCATCTAGTGTGACAACCAGAGCACTCTAAAGTTCTACAGAGATCCAATTCAGAGGAAGTGGATGAAACACATCGATATCCACATGCACTACATCTAGTACTTAGTACATGAGGGTATCATCGACTTGAAATTTTGTCCTTCAACAGAACAGACAGTAGACATATTCACCAAGAACGTCATTGAGCCGAAGTTTCATTCTCTGCACAGTCGTCTTGGAGTGAATGACACAATTACCTAGCAATTGGCAGTTCTTCTTTTTACATACATTTTACTTTGAGCGGGGGGATTTCCCATGAGGTTTTCCCTCTTTCCTCATTTATTTCAATGTATCTTTTTGTATTTGGCTACCTAACATGGCCTCATTGTTGGGACCCATTCTTTATTTTCACCATAGTGATGCTCAAGGGGGGTGTTGGAGATATTTCACACACACCTAGGATTTCTTTTTCCTAAGGTTTTCCCTATGTTTACTAGTCATTATTCATTATCCTATAGTTTAGGGAGAATATTCTCTTCAGTTCACACTTCATTTTTACCAGTTCAGTGGATTCTAAATGCCACATTGGGATCATCACCATGCAACATTGGGATCATCACTAGATAATGTGCATTGTCCTTGGGATTATCACCAGACTAGTTCATTACTCATTATTCCATGATCTCCTCCTCACTTCACTTTGTTGTAGTTGGTTAACTGAAGACTAGGATACTAAATAACTTAGACTAGGTGGCAGTTCACTATCGTAACTATTTGAAAGACTAGACTAGATTGAATTTCACTCTTGTAACTACTGGTGTGTGTCCATATCACTCTATAACACCACTATGGCGCATTGGCTTCTCCTTCAGTGCGCATTAGTTGAGTTATACAGAGTATATCATGTGTAAATTATCATTAATTCATTTGGTTAATGAGAACTCTTCCATTCTTTCTCTCCGGATTCTCTTTTCTCATATTTTATCTACAAACAATGTATGTCATTTTCTAGCTAGAGCTATTTTGTGCAGGTTCAACACATTTACAATTTTCAAAAGAATTTGATATGATTAATTTTTTAGTATTTATGGATCCTCCTAGATCTCTTTGAGTTTTTTGGATCCTCCTAGATAACTCTGATAATGTGTGTGGGATAAATAGGACAAAATTCAAATAAGGGGCCAACATTCAAGTGGAGAATAAATCAATAGTTATCGAAATTCTATCTTCTAGAGGACATGAATTTTGATCCCAATGTCCAAATTGAGAAAACAAGAGCTCATTGGAAATATATAGACATGAAAAACAACTTGTAAATGGTTTACATGGATAAAATGATAGTTATAATTCCCTAAAAGTTAAAATATAGTCCTAATTATTTCTGCTTTGGAAGATAACTATTTTTACAATTTAATGGTTTATTAAAATAAATTTATGAACTTCTAAAAGTGGGTCCTAGTTGGTGGAACTAATATTTGAGTTTTCAAAGGGGAAATTAAAACATTAACCCTAACCCTAAATAATATTCAATAATATTAAGAGAAGAGGAGAAACATATTCAGGTTTAGTACTGAAGAGGTTTTGCAATGGTGGTTTCTTGTTGGAAGCAAGTTTTTCCTTTTTCAAGATTTTGTGAGTTATCCTACTTAACTTTCTCCTTTATTTTTCCTTCCTCTTGATTCTTTCCATTAATTTTTCCATGTGTCTTTGGAAACAAAAGGATCTAGTTCTAATCATCTTTTTCTCCAAATTCTTCCAGTTATTTTTCATGATAGTCCAGGTCCAAAGGAGAAAATTCCATGCTTGCAAAAAACAAATGCAATTTATTTCAGATTATCCAACTATAATTGAGATGTTTTTGAGACTATTCCATCCCTCTTGTTTCATAGATTGTTAATTGTCACATTTGGGATATTATTATTAAGTTCTCACACACATAACTATTTAGTCGTCATGTTGTTTTTATGAATCTATGTTGTGATGTATCAATGGATTCTTGAGAAAATGATGCTTTACAAATTATTTTGATATTAATTAAGAATTCCTCTAAAGTTATTTGATCACTATCCATCTTTTTTCCATAAGAAAAAAAAAACTTTTATATTCATAGGAGAATATACATGTTGCAGTCTTTCATATCAATCCTTCGTAGGCTTCCTTCTGGGACTATACTGTCTATACATATTTCTTCTTCATAACAGGCCTTTAAACGCCTTTTTAAAAAAAATTCTACAAATTGTTCCATCTATCCAAAAACATATACAACCTTACAAAAAATAATAAAAACATCTTCAAAGTCAAAATTCCATTGCTTCAGTTTATTGTTCCTTCAAAATACTCGAAAAATCCAAAGGCTTGTTTTTGAGTTGCAATGCTTCCTTTGAGAATTCATCTTCCTTTGTGTTCATCTCCCTCAGAATATGTTGAAAGGAAAGCCATTTGAAGACTCTGAAAGTAAGCTTGATATCCCTTACTAGTGAGGCCAACCTGGGATTCTGAATATTATTGAGACCCCTTGCCCAGTCGATCACTAACTTGGAATCACTAAAAACTTTAAGCTTTGACAGGTTTTTCTCTTTGGCAGTTTCCAGGAAGATCCATAGTGCTATTAGTTTAGATCCCTTGTTTGTTCTTCCCCCTTGATCACTATATATATATATATATATATATATTGCAAAGTTATAGTTGATTCTAGGTTCACATTATTTTAAGAGGAAGGAAGAATATATGTTGAAAGAAGACTTCAAAACCTGTAAATAGAAATCTCTGGAGATATATCTATTTATTTTCTTGAATGAGATGATGTGCTTAAAAATCACATCTTTATATAAGAGTTTGTACATCTGTATATAATATTTAGTATATTTGTATATAAAATTTTATTAGAAGATTTATTGGGGTTTTCTATTGCATACCTATAAGGTCATAAGAACAATATTTCATATATAAAGAAAGAAGAGTATTGCCTCTATAAAAACAAGGAGAGTATTATTTCCCTTGTGCAACCTCATGCTTGACACATGTGTTAGAAGTGATTTCTTAACAAGCTCTCATTGCTACTTATGTATTTAAACATTCTTTAGTGAATTCTTATTTTCTTTTTTTATGGCCTCAGAGAGTTCACTCTTCAATCCTACACTGAGGCACTGAGTCCTTAAATATGATGGTTTTCTAAAAACAAAACTGTTTGGTTAATTTTAAATTAATCTCTTTTCTTTGCAATGCTTGTTTCTTACTCAAAGGGTATGGAATGAACATAATAGTTTTTGTGACTCTTTCCAATCCAAATAATCCCAAAACTTGAAAAATGAAAATGCACTTATTTTCTTTTTGATGAATACTGACTAAGGAATGGAAAGGAGACTTTCATTTTCTCAAATACCAATCCCCAAATCCAAATGGGATTTATCAAAATGATTTAAAACAATTTCATATCCAAATCAATCAAATCAACACTTTAATGCAACTTTCAAATGAAATCCCAAAATGATTAAGATAAAATGACCATGCAAGGAAATTTTCATTTTAATTTTACTTATGAGACAAATGCAACTAAATATTCAAGGAAAATAAAATCTAAAAATTAAATGTAGAAAAGGTTTGACAAGGTCACTATTCACCAGCCAAAACACATCAAATCTCTTTATAGTTTTGAGAGAGGAAATTTATAGGGGATGTAGCACACTTTGTATTTAGCAAGACCTTATCATATCATATAATATCTCAAAATAAATCTCAAGAAATATTGTATCTAAGGGAGTCATTCTAGTGGAAATTTGAGTTCTTTACCAAAATATATCAGCCAAATTATCCATGTAGTTATTACGGAAAAATAGAAAATTAATTGATTTTAAATAAACAATGATTTGACTTTCTGGAATACAATTTGGACTTTTTTTGAATTGGGATAATTATTTAAGAGGAACTCAAATATATAAATATTTACTTCATATTTTGCACAAAAATATATAGAATTGGATCTGAAGGCCATCACTCTCTATTTTATCTCTTAAAATAAAACTCCTTAAAAACCAAGGAAGAAAACAAAGTTCTTCCTTATTGGAGTAATTGATCCTATTGTAGAGTTAACTCTCCTATCTAGGATAGGTTATCCCTTTCAATGATCTAATAGAGATTAGTGGCATATAGGGTGTTGGGTCTTTTAATTGTATTTTCAATCTCTGAGAGGTGATGAAATGATTGATATATTTAGTTATCAATCCAAGTTTCGTGTGGAACTTACAAACTATCACATACTATGTATGTAGGATATGGGTTTTCATACAATTATTTGGTTTGGAAGTTGTAGTTTCAATAATGATAATCACAAATAGAGTATGTATGCTTCACAAGTATTGGAAAGGACAACAAAAGTAAAGTTCTCACTTACAATGAAAGAAATTGCTAAGTGTTGGAGATGAAAATCACACTTGTTGGGAAATGGAAATCATACTTGTTGGAATTGAAATCACACTTGCAGGAATTGAAATCACACTTGCTAGAATTGAAATCACACTTGTTGGAAATAGAA
>ML803493.1:0-14676 GCA_009831015.1 Picea engelmannii
GCTTTGCCCAACCTACAACTTGTGCGATAACAGTGCCCTTACCTAGGAGGTTGTTACCCTAATCAACGTGATGACTAACCCACTAAGTGCACACAATGGGAGAGTTGGTTGCTCAATTAGAGGAGGTACCTACCTAGGAGGAGGAGCATTGGGCACTTGGACAAGGGAACTTATCCCTTGGAGCTTGGGACCATGTGATATATACCTTTGAGGTTGGACATTTGACTTGAGAACGCTTGGGTTGAGGAGCATACTTCATGGAGGTTGCTGATGGACTTGGACACGTATGTTGAGGAGGAGCTTGGGAGCCTAGTGATCACATTGGCACACATGTTGAGGAGTGTGGCACATAGTTAGAAGAGGAGCGCCTTGCATGAGGACACTTGGATAACATACCACCATGGAAGAGGGAGTGTTGAACTCACAACTTGTTGGATAGCTCATCGTCTCGGAGAAGGGGCGTCGAGCCCAAGGAGCATCATGCATGGAAGATGTTTGATCTTTGGGGTTAGATAAACCCTTGTGTGACACTTTGTATATTCTTGTATTATAAAGCACTCCATGTGGGGTTGCCTTGTTGGTTACTTATATAGAAACATGTCCTTATTTTATGTTAGCCTCCCTCACCTATTATATATATTATATATCAAGGGAGGAGAGAACTTTGTTAGATTATATCATCATTGTACTCTATCTTTGAACTTGTCTTAGAGAGACATCTTGTAGGTAGCTAGAACCTAGAGGCATTCTATCACATCATTGGGTAAAGAAAAGGCAAACGTGTGCTTGAACCTAGAGACATTCTATCATTGTGCACAATATCTTTGCAACCCAAATGAATAACAGAATACCTTATTAATTGGAAAAATCTACCAGATGATGAAGCTTTCTGGGAAATGAGACATTTCAAAACAGGTATCCCTCTTCCCATTCTTCGATTAAGGGGGGGGCATTTCAGAATAAGTATCCCTCTCTTCCTATGCTTTGAGGTCCAAGCATTCATAAGGGGGGGCCTTGTAATATACCCTATAATTATTGTAATAATTATAATTATTTGATAAAAGGCCCAACTATTGGCCATGCCCTTCCTTTTCATATGTATAAATATTACATGTAATTGTTTAATGAGGCATTTATCATCTTATTCAATATTCAAATATCTATACTTCTTCTTATCGGTCTCTAACAAAGAGGTTGTCTAGCAGTTATGTTTGTAAAACTGTATAATGTCAGTGCAACGTGGACAAAACCATAGATCATAGATAAAAAGGCACGGGAGAACCAAGAATTATCTTTTGCTCAAGGGTAAGGAGGTTGCATCAGAAGAGTGGAAGGATACAGAGCCTTTTTTTTACATCTTGACATCCTTCTATACAATTTTTAATGGTAGTTGCAGGCAGCTACATGTTCACCGGTCAGCCCACATTTCAACCATGCCGTGTATATACAAGTGTCGGCCCAACACAATCCCATAATTAGAGCTGAGATGTCTTCTTCAGTATTAGAAACTTGTCCGAAGCTTTTAACTATTGACAATTTTCCCAAACAAACCTCAACAACTCCTTGCCGATTCTTACTAGACTACTTTTAGCTGCACCATCGAAGTTTAGAATAAAATTATCCTGCTCAAGTTGTTCATTCTGGTTGAAATCCCTTTATTTGGAAGTTTTCTATAGTCTGCCTTTAACAGCAGCATGGATTTCATTCACATATTACGTTCATGCTCAGCTCTACGGGAGCTTACCATGACAATGCTATAATAAAACTTTTAAAAGATTTCTGATTTCAACCTGTGATTTAATATGGTCACTGGCTGCTCATCTAGATCTCTTTTTTTTAAGAAGATAAAGGCATGCTGGAAGAGATGTGGCTCAAATAAAAAAGTGTAGCTTGAGCACAACCCATGCATATTTGCACAGTCTGTAATTTAAGAAATAAGGAAGAACATAAAAAAAAAGTACAGATAGGGGTAGGTTTTGTTTTAAGAAAAATCATATTTTTAAAATTTTACTATCATGACCTGCATATGCGTGAATTCACTTCAAAGACCTTGCCTCTTTAAGCACCAGACATTTTGTTCCGGTCAACATTCAAAAAAATCGGGTATATCTTCATTCTATTTAAATAATAATGAAATTATATCAGCTTAGAGATATGAAAGTTTTTCCTACAACACTCTTTCTTTGGGTTTATTATGCTGTTCAAAATTTTGCTTCTGCTTTTGTTTAGCAACCAAATAGATCACAGATTGAGGATATTTCCAGACCTCTTCCCTAACTTTTGTAATTCTCACAAGAGACTTTTTTTAAATCAGTTACAACTACAAGTGCATATTCAGCACTTAGGACGATTGGAGATTTAAACCCCTGAACACTCTATGGATGGGCATGGCAAAGGCGAGAAATTATCATGAACTGAAAGCTCTGATAATCCAGGATAACTCCAATCAGACTCCTGATAAAATGGCTCCAAATGGGGTTAGGGCCCCACCCTAACTCCCCTAGTTAGTGGAATAGGTTGTTACTTAATGTATTGCGGGACATTTTTATTAAATAAGGCCCCACGAGGTAGTAGTCTGTGAAATCAATAAATGTAAGTGGCCTCATTAAAGAAGGTCCACTAGTTAGTGATTGCAGCCTCATTAATGGAGGTCTATTAGGTAGTTAGGGTAAACCATCTATAGTAGTAGAAGCTATGTAATCGGTTGTCAAGTGAATATTATTGTATTTGGAGCTCTGCTCAATTTGAAGGTTGCCCCTCGAAGAGGCAAGTGAACATTGAATCCAGCTCTGAATATCAATAAAGGTTTGCTTACTGTTGTTATTTTCCAATTCTGGTTCTATTTATTTGCTTTCCATAGCCATATTTTTGTTTGTTTTGCTCTGAATATTCTGTTTCGGTTAACAAGGAATACCACAGATGGACCCCTGCAACTTTGATGGCGAACTCTGTTTATGTTGCTGCTAGTTTTAGCAGTCTAGCCTTAAGCAATCTAGATATACTTGTCCAGATAATGATCTACCACCCGCTACTAATGTCATGTTCAATGATATTATCTCTCATAGGTATCATACGGCTGTGATGGTTATGCCATGGACAGCTTCTCTGTTTATTCTGTTCTCTGTGTCATAATTTTGTCTAGCCCATAGCTGATACTAGCCAAAACTGTTTGATATTTTATGGAGATGAAAGATAGGACCCCAGGACTGATTAAAAATCTTCCTATGTTCCCATCTCCACTGTCGGCAATGTAATTACGGCCTTAGTCACCTGGTTTGTGTTCGTGTTCAAATTCAGCAAGCTTGAAGTTCGACAAAAAATCGACAGTCAAAATTTTGGGGATAAAATTCGGCATTAAGTTTGATAGACTACATAATTTGAAAAATAAAAAATATATATAATAAAATTCAATACTCTCATTATAACACATATGATAAAAAGCTAAAAACATGTTAATGAAAGTTATAAAACATAACATTAAAAAGTTTTACAAAAGTGAGCATGCAAAACGAAAACTAGAACATGAACACAAGTTTCAGTGTTGATGTTCCTGTGGCCTACTTATTACATCAATAAACTCTATGTCATCAAGAGCACTAGGGGCAGTAAAACCACTAGAAGCATGATCACCACTAAGTTCAAAACTAGCTCTATCACTCTCTCTCAATGCCAAGATCAAGAACTGAGAGAAGCTACAAAGGCACTAATGTTGGAAAATATTTGAATTTTTCGAGTGTTATGAGTGGCCAAAACTCATATAAAAGTCAATGAGAACTTACTTGACCTATAATCTGAAGTGTTTTATTCCTCTCATTGGAATGTATATATATATTATATTTTTATATTTTTCTCTCATTTTATATTCTTTATTTATAAAAAATAAATTAAAAATAATATACCTTTTAGAATTTAGTATAATATTTTACAATTCAATATGACAGATATATAATGTTCTTACCTGATACTAAATACATGAGCATTAAAATATGAAAAGATAATATATATATATATATATATATATATATATATAAACTTAATTTAAATTTAGATAATTTAAAACTTTAATTTCCTAGTTAGGTTGTCGCTTTTCAACTAAATTCGACATTAAATTCGGCTTGAAGTTCGAATTCGGCATTAAATTCGGCTTGAAGTTCGACGAATTTCATCGAATAAATTCGGGATTGGATAAAAATCAGCGAATTTTGAATTTTATGCTTGAAAATCGCCAAACCCTGTGACTAAGATCATGGTTGTATACTAATAGCATCATTGTTTATTTACCAAAATATAACTGAAACTGCATATAACTCTGTTCAGTTATGTTACCTGAAAGTTGAAACGAGAAATGCAAAATGAAATGAGACACGGTTCAGAACAGGAACGAAATTTCTCAGGTTTTTCAATAAGAAACATTCCAGGGTTTTTTAATACATATTCAAAAATCATTAAAACTTGTGTTATCTCCTCAAATAACACAGTCAAATTTGTTTATTTAGGCGATAGGAAGTCGTTGAAAAATACATTTCTAAATTTTTTAAGATTCATTTTTGAGAGCCTTATGTTTGTAATAAAGATTGAAAAACATTGGATTTGGTTTTTATTTCAAAAAGTCAAATTACAGGTTTCGGTGGCTAAGTGCCTCTCCAAAAGCGCTTCTAAGCCGCCGAAAAACTTAGCTTCCGGCATCTTAAATGCGAAATTCATGGCTATTATAGCCACCGAAAGTGCAGAAAGTATGTTTTTACTGCGCTGAGTCATCATTTTCAAATGATGATTCTGAGCGACTGGAAAATCATTTTGAGAAACAGGTGGAAGTTTTTGTTGCTAACATGTCAAAGAACAATAACCTCTCTCATTTTTCCTACAGGTGTCATAGATTGGGAGAATCGAATTCATCTCTGAGCCTTAATTTTCAGATCTCAGAATTTCCCTGTTTGACACATGTTTTTGAAATGCAGATCCCGGGAAAATGAAAACGAATCTCAAATAATTGAGAGAGGTTTTTTTTCACAACAAACCAATATACAAAAGCCTCTTCCAGTTTGTACACAATGGTTTTTTTTTTTAGAGATATGGGTCAATCTTTGAGCAGCATATTTCCAGAAATTTTTGTCTTTTCCAGCCACCTCACAAATTTGAATTTGAGATAGGAGAAGAGGTTATCAGATCCATATTTTGAAGATCTGAAACTGCTTGTAAAGGATATAAAGCCTATCAGTTTTATATACTAAAGGGGTTTCGACTTTGAGGAATATACATTGCTTGTACTCCCAAACTTCTCATAGCATTTCATAATATAAGCTTCTTTTGCCTATAATGTTCAGATTTACCTCTTGTCCATTCTATGCTTGTATCTAAATGATTTATTTCATTTCTTATGCTTATCTAGTGTCTGAGAACTGTCATCTTGTCATTACACTGATAAACTAAACTTTACAAGTATTCCTTGCTTATTATATTGGTCATTCATATATATTGTTTATGTATGTGTCTGCTGATAGGATAAGATCTCTCCATGCATTCACCTTTATTAAATCTTCTGAACAGAGTTAGCTAAAAGCCTTGTCTATATGATTATGTCTATGCATGTTTTGATTGAGTAAACTTTGTATCAGTCACCCGACTTGATCCACTTGAGTAAACATTGAGAGAATAAGTTAAGTTACCAAGCTCATTCCCTTTTCAGTCAGGGAAAGACTCCTGGAGTGATAACAACTTGAACTATCAATCTCAACATACAAAAGAAAATTGCAAATCATTCAAATTTATAAAATTAAAAAGAAATAGCATATTCATACTCATAACAAAATCTAGACCATCCTCAACAGCATGATTCATATTCATAACAAAAAATTTGCAACAATGCAAATATCAAAATGTTCATTGTTCAGTCATAAATGATAACTCAGTTCACAAATAAACCAATATTCAGGTTCCATCTCCTCCATTGACACTTTTGGAGTGAAAGAAAAAGAAGCACCGCTTTGACCAGGATCAGTAGATTTATGACTATGGCCTTCTAACATCTCTTCTACATTCGCATGCGACACCTCCAAAGGCAGCTCATCATCACCATCATCCTGAGAACTGCCATGATCCCATATCCAAGTGGGTGCAACAAGGTACTCTGCCTGTTGTCGTGGTAAAAGGCAATAATTTACGTGAACACGCACCAAATATTCTGCCTTTTGCAAGGTTCGGTGAGTCCTCTTCACAGAACGGAAGAAGGAATATTCGCTCCGATTTCGCTCACACGTCGACCTTAGTCACGTATCATAGCAAAATGGAGATGGTGTGATTTAAAATTTCACAATAGAAATTTGAACTAGGGCCTTTTCTGTTGGTCGTTTCTGGCATGCGAGAAACGACCCGCAGAAATGCTGAGCATTTCTCAAGAAATAGGATTCCTATCCAGAAACGGAAGACGGGCGCCAAATGACTTGTTATGTGGTTTCGGTTTAGGGTTGAGTTTATGCCAGAAACAGGCCCCTTGCAATGCATTGAATTGGACGCGACAATACTTGGATGGGCATGGGAGTTGCATTCCACGAGTAATGATGAAGCAACTCCGAGCAAAGGCACATAAACTGTTCCAATATTTATCCATGAATACATTTTTTTGTCACGGCTGCTGCTCAAATGAGAAGAAACATATGTAAACTTACTCTCAAATTTGTGATTTTTTATCAGACAATGTTTCTAAGAAGTATGAATTTCTAAACTTAAACACAGTTCATTTTCAGAAAATCTCAATCCAATGCTAAATTTATTTTATTTGCCCTCACAGCGGAGATGTAGCTAACTATTGAAAGACATACCCGTGGAAAAGGGGCCATGCATGGGAGCAGAATGGGGCATTTTTATGGTATAATTGCAATAGAATTCAAATAGAAGGTAAGCAATAGCATACCTTCTAATAGGAGCCAAAATACCAATTTGTGACAATCCGAGAGGCTTCAGGTTCATTTTAGTTCTCGGTATCTGGCTGCAACTCCATTTCCCTGCTCGCAATAACGGAGCCCTGCAATCAACATTTTATGCACAAATGCTGCTCGGATTGATCATGAATAGGCACTTCAAACTAGGAAATCTCAGTCCGCAATGATTCACAAACTTCTGCATATATGAAAGGGTTGTGCGTACTCACTGAATTGAAGAGAATGGGAAGGACAACGCCGCCATATGGGAACAACAGCGCGTCGCTTTGAGTATGATGGTCTCCTTTATAGGGCCTCACTGAACGGGTCGACATTCCCTTGGATAATTTCTGTTACGAGTGGCAAAGTTGAGTGAGCATTATTAATGGATGTACGAATTACTAATTGGTTGGAATGATGATGGTTGGAGTGTAAATCCGAAATGCATTGCTTTGAATGTTTGTTCATCATGGTTGCATCGAGTTTACCATTTTACTTAGGCTTCATACATGGAGAGAAGAGGTGCGGAGAAGAGGTGCGTCTTTGCAGTGAATTGTGACTTGTAAAATCATAGCGCAATTTATTCAGGTTGATATTGGTGGTCACTTACTTATTCTAACTGGTTCTTCTTGTTCATTTTTGTTCAACTTGTTTTTTGTATTTATTTGTAATTGTGGGTTCTACACTTGTGGGGTTGTCTAAAGCCCCACACATCCTCCAGGTGGATGCTAGTGGCCTCTCGCCTAATCCAACTGGTTTATTTTGTATGTTTTCATGTTAACACATCTTGTTGTATTTTCATGGTCGTTTTGGGGCCTTAAACGTTTTTCTGGCTCGCCACAGTCAAACTGTAGACGGAGTTAGAGTTTAACAGCGGAATCTGTAGTTTTCTAAAAGACATTCCAACGGACTATCACGTGCCTAAAACGAAAGTCGTATGCAAAAGTTACAACCCTGGGAAGTTGAGGTACCAACTTACACTAACTTACCCATAGGGACCCACATGACTTTTGGCATTTCACCTTCTAGGGTTAGGTTTTCGGTTGTCTAGGGTTTTGGCATTCATGAATAATATCAAAAAGGCCTTTGGAGCCTCATTGTAATCCATTATGCTCAGATGGATGCACGTAGCAGCCACATCTCTTCTCAGAGATGGCTACCACAATTCGAGTAAGTGCTTCAATTCTGCAGTTTTACAGTTTCATCATATTTCATTATTCAATAGAAGATATTGTTCACTGGATATTTGTGTTATACTTCATATCTTTGTGTTTATTGAATTCGGTATGTTAATCAGTTTGTTCCGCTCCTAAATCTGGATCAGTGGTATCAGAGCAGTCTGCTCTTCATTTATTTCTCTTCGTGCATGTCCCCGACAAGATCTGGGTACAAGAAGTTGGGACTCTATCCAATCGAGCCATTACAAGATCGGTCGCATTGAACCCGACAACAACCCATGGGGGACGAAAAGAAAGATGATGGAGCAGGAGATCCTATTAAAATGTTGCTCGAGGAAGCTCTCGTACGACAAAGGAACGAAATGATGGACAACTTCGCGTAGATCCTTCGATGACTGCCCACAGGAGAAGCATCTTCATCAAGCGGCCATGCAACCCCCTTCAAGGTACAAGTAAATTTTGATATTCCATTATTTGAAGGATTGATAGATGTGAATGTTGTAGATAAATGGTTGAATCTGTTCGAAGGGTATTTTTTGGTCCACAATTTTTTCGATAGGGAAAAGATCACTTTTTCACTCCTCAAGGTCGTTCCCCATGTTAAAGACTGGTGGGATACTTACTCTGAGCAAAGGGTCGTGGAGGAATCTATAATGGTTGTGGTGGCCCCTACATGGGATTCCTTCCGGGACACCATTAAAAAACAATACTACTATGTTGGAAGCTACGAGGACCAGTACATAATATGGACCACCCTACGTTAAGAAAGGGACCAGACAATACCAGATTTCACCAATATTTTCCATACCCTACGCACCAAATTGGGTATCAAAGACTCATACCACAGTTGTTTGCATAGATACATTCAAACATAAATGGAGTTTTTGGACATCGCCTCATTGGGCACGGCTTATAGATACGATGTCAAGATCGAGCATAAATTTAAGTAGAAAAGGCGAGAGTTTGGGTTTGCAAACCCCTCACAGCCGAAGCAGGGCAAAGGCAGCCCCAACCCACACAGCAAGGGACCAAGTCGAGATGGTCACCCTCGGGACAACCAGCCCAAGCCACAACACAAGAAGGGCAATGAGAAGACAAAGAAGGACACGGGAAAATGGTGCGAGTACCATACAAGCCCTTGGCACAACACCGAATAATGTTGCTCCAAGCAGTCCCTCATGGTCGAACTGAAGGCTTCTGAGTCAAAGGTCGATTCTGATTATGAATCAAATCTTGAAGGAGGGAAGCGAATTATCGATGTTGAACCCAGTGCCACTGTGGCTACCACCAAACTCCGGCCAAGCGAACCAGAAGAACCAGAGGAAGGGGAACACCTCTTTCACTCACAGATGTGGGTAAAGGGGGCTCTGCTTCATTTCATTGTCGATATTGGTAGTCAAAAGAACCTGATTTCAGCAGAGGTCGTCAATCGGTTGGACCTGCCAACGACACCACACCTGTGGCCCTACACCATCGACTAACTTCACCAAGGAAGAGATCTATGTATCAACGAACAGTGTCGTCTGCCCTGCAACATCAAGCCTTTCAAATATGAGGTACTGTGTGATATTGCTCCCCTTGAAGTTTGTGATGTTCTTTTAGGACAACCATATTTGTGGAAGCATCATGTTGTGTATGAGTCTAGACCCCGCAGTGTTATTATTACTTTGGGTAGACAATTGTATAGGATACCAGAGGTAGCGTCGCCTACTGCTACTTCTTTAATCTTTGTTAAGCAATATAGTAAGGTCATCTCATAGACCGGGAAGTTCATCTTCTTTGTGATCTGTGCTCACAATAAGCATATGGTCGTTGCCACATTCATAGCCTCTACACAGAGCTTGTCTTTGCAGCAGAAGCAAGTGGACGAGATTGTGGAAGAATACAGAGACATCTTCTCCTCACCTACACGGGTACCGACACACTGTCAAGTCAATCATCCAATTGATCTGACCCTTGATGCACCTCTACCTAATGGACCAGTCTATCATCGTTTGCTGATGGAAAATGACGAAATTAGGCGTCAGATCCAAGAGCTTCTTTAAAAGGGGCACATCAGAGCCAACTCCTCACCTTGCGGAAGCCCGATTGTACTAGTGCAAAAGAAGGATGGGACTTGGCAACTCTGCATTGATTATAGAGCCTTAAACAAAATCACAATCAGGAACCGGTACCCCATTCCCAGGATCGATGACCTTCTTTACCAACTCAAGGGGGCAAAGTTCTTCAGCAAGATTGACCTAAAGTCTGGCTACCACGAGGTTCCCATCAAACCAACTGATGTATGGAAGACATCCTTCAAATCTAAAGAAGGTCTCTTTGAATGGCTAGTCATGCCCTTTGGCTTAACAAATGCACCAGCCACTTTCATGAGGTTGATGGATGATGTATTGAGACCCTTCACCAACTCTTTTGTGGTGGTATATTTGGATGACATCTTCATCTTCAACAGAATGTGGGAGGAGCACATGCGGCATATTCAGTAGGTTTTGAGCACTCTGCGACAACACAAGCTATATGCCAACTTGGAAAAATGCTCTTTTGGCATGAACATGGTCCAATACTTGGGCTACATTGTTGATGAGCATGTGGTACATGTTGATCCAACTAAGATCCAAGTCATGTGATTGGCCAACCCCGACCACATTGACCGAGCTTCAGAGCTTCTTGGGACTAGCCAACTTTTATCGACGGTTCGTGTTAGGATTCTCCCATATTGCATGGACCCTCAGTCAGGTGACCAAGGGCGATGGTAGGGCCAAGTTCATGTGGGGGAAGGAGCAACAACGAGCATTCGATGATCTGAAGCATCGCTTGTGCTCAACTCCAATACTCTCTTTGCCTGATCTGCAACAATCGTTCAAGATTGAGATTGATGCATCTGGATATGTTGTGGGTGCAATTCTCACTCAACACGGGCATCTGGTGGCATACCATAGTGAGACACTCTCCGATACTGTCCGGAAATACCCCACCTATGACAATGAAATGTATTCCATTGTACAAGCTTGTTGTTAATGGAAACATTACATTCTGGGAAAAGAGACAATCATACACACTAATCACAAGCCTCTGCAGTTCATACAGACACAGGGGAAATTGTAGAACGACCGCCATCATAAGTGGTCCACCTACTTGCAGCAGTTCCATCTCAACATCAAGTATAAAACATGTATCTCCAATCATGTCGCTAACTACCTCAGTTAGCATCCTATGGTTGCACTCACCACTGTGCTCCATTCCTATGGACATGAAGAATCTGAGTGGCCCCAACTTTATCAGTAAGATTTAGACTTTGCCACCACTTATCAGCTCTTGGGTATAGGCGCAATTGTCACCAATTTTCACATTCAGGATGAACTCTTATGCCACTTGGGCCATCTTTTTGTTCCTACAAGCGAGCGCACAAAGCTAATTTGGGAAGCCCACTACAGTTGGGTGGCATGACATTTTGGCGTGGAGAAAACTGCGGTCGTTATTCAAAAACATTTTTATTAGCCAAAACTTCGATAGGATGTCAGCAAGTATATCATATCTTGCATTGCATGTGCCATTTCCAAGCCAACCATTAAGAAGCAAGCTTATACACCCCTCTTCTTATTCCCGAGAAGCCTCGAGAATCCATCTCAATGCATTACATGTCTGGCTTGTCGTCCACCAAGAAAGGAAATGACTGGCTTGTCATCCATCCTCACAGCCTGCAAGAAGAATATCACAACGGCAAATACTACCAAGCTCGTCTTCGAACGAGTGTGGGTCCACTTTGGGATACCACAGACCATCATCTCTGACTGGGACAGTAGGTTCCTCAGCACATTTTGGTCAAGTCTCTGGTCTCTGTTGGACAGCAAGCTCAAAAGATCCACTACTTTCCACCCCCAAACTGATGGCCAAACATAGGTCATCAATCGGATGATTGTGCACATCCTGCGCATGTACAATTCTAAGCATCCACGTATATGGGGCAAGAGTCTCCCCTATGTTCAACACAGTTACAACAGGGCTCTCGATAGCTCCATCGGCCATAGCCCATTTCAAGTGGGTTTGGGATTCCAACCCTTGGGACCCATTGATGTTGCACTTCCTCTTGCCACCGCACAAATCGACTCTTCCCATGATCAGTCTATGATCGACAAAGCCACCAGATTCATTGAGCTAATTCATCACATCCGCCAACAGGTCCAAGAGATTTTGCAGAAATCCAATGCTAAGTACAAGTAGCGCCATGATCAACATAGGGTACCACACCAGTTTCAGGTTGGCGACAAAGTCTAGTTACATTTGCAGAAGGAGCGTCTCACGGGGCCCCATCGGAAGCTTCGCCCACTTCGCTATGGGCCTTACACCATCACCAAGGTTGTGGGTAGCAATGTTTTTGAGCTCAACACTCCACCCTTCCTCGGCATGCATCCAATTTTCAATGTGGACCTCCTTCGACCATATTTTCCACCATTATTGGACAACTCAAAGATTGCAGAACAACTAACACCAATAGAGTTCAACCCCTGACTGCATGGAACAATCATTCACTGATCAGATAGTGGACACACAGGTCAAGGGCACTCGCCAGTAGAGGATCCAGCTTTATCGAGTTGTCAAGGCAGGGCAACTCCTACACCAAGGCAAGTGGCCCACCCGGGGCCAAATTCAGCAGAAGTTTCATCACTTGATGGGGGAACTCCACGCTATGGAGACCATTTCTTCCTAAGGGGGGAGGATTGATCCAAGTGGATATTGGTGGCCACCCACCTATTCCAACTGGCTCCTCTTGTCCATTTTTGTTTAGCACGTTCTTCTGTACTTCTTTGTAATTGTGGGTTCTACACTTTTGGGGTTGTCTAAAGCCCCACACATCCTCTGGGTGGATACTGGTGGCCTCTCACCTAATCTAACTGGCTTATTTTGTATGTTTTCGTGTCAGCACATCTTGTTGTACTTCATGGGCCGTTTTAGGGCCCTAAACGTTGTTTTTTTGGCTTGCCACAATCAAATTGTAGATGAAGTCAAAGTTTGACAGTGAAATGTGTAGCTCTCTGAAAGACCTTTCCAATGGGCTATCACGCGCCTATAACAGAGGTCGTATACAAAAATTACGACCCTGGGAAGTTGAGGTACCAACTTACACCAACTTACACATAGGGGCCCACGTGACTTTTGTTGTTTCACCTTATAGGGTTAGGTTTTTGGATGTCTAGGGTTTTGGCATTCATGAGTAATATCAAAAAGGTCTATGGAGCCTCGTAATCCATTATGCTCAGACAGATGCGCGTAGCAGCCACATCTCTTCTCAGAGATAGCTACCACCATTTGAGCAAGTGTTTCAGTTCTACAGTTTTACAGTTTCAACCTATTTCATTATTCAATAGAAGATATTGTTCACTTGATATCTATGCTATTCTTCATATCTCTGTGTTTATTGAATTCAGTCTGTTAATCAGCTCGTTCCGCTCCTAAATCCAGATCAACAATCTTTCATATATTTGTAAGGTTTTAGTAAAACATTTTTAGGAAGCCATGTTTAGGTGTTTGTTGCACTTAAAGCCATTGCAACACCATCATGATTACAAGAAAGCATACTAGCAATTGAGAATGAATGTCAACTACTCAACGGTTAGATCTCCTTGTATTTGTCGAAATCTAATAGATAAATAATTGCTCAAATGGCAATTTCCGTTGTTCAAATTGCAATTTTCATCATCTGGGTAGATTCAAAGCCCCTAAATTAGTCTTAAATTGCAGTTTGCAATTGTTGAAATTGTAGTTTTGCATCCAACTTGGAATTTCGACCATATTTTTTTATCAAATTAGGGGGAAAAACATGGCAATTTGAGTGTTATTTATTCCATGCTTTGAGAACATGTTTTTCATATCCATGTACAAAGCCTAGAAGCCTAACTTAGATGAGAGTATGTACACTCCAATGATGATCTCATTATATATGGGTAATAGTCTCTATTATCCATAACAATAAAATTACAATTACTTTCAACAATACAATAATTTATTTATTTATTTATTCATGTACTCGATTGATTTTAAAAATAAAATAAAACAAATGAATGAGTTTATTGAAGAAGGATAATGAAATTCACCCATTCAAAAACTCTAACACATCTATGGAGATATATGGGTATGAAATGTTTCCAATGTAAAATGGGCTATCACTTGTGGCATTTAAGTTGAAAAAATGCAAAAACATGTCAAAAAAGTAGTAGTTTAAACACACAAAATAAAGGGAGGGGAAAATGGCATTTTTGGTTTAAAATCTAGCAAGAATCATTTTGGACTGATGGAATTGTAGATATTATCTTTTAGCATTGTACAATCCTGTTGAGTATGGGTATTTAAGGGTGTTGGTGTAATGCCCCCCTCCCCTTGCCAATAACAAAGATGGATTAAGTAGTCTAGTCACCCCTCTAGACTATAGTCCCATGGGTAAAAGGGGTTGAGGCACTAAAAGTGACTTAAGGAATTAAAGTGATTTTATTAAAAGGTGACTTTCAAGAAGAAAATAAAAGGTTAAGGTAACTTAAGTGAAAAATCAATTCACGACCTTAGTAAAAAGAAAAAAGGAAACTCAA
>ML803493.1:31480-53130 GCA_009831015.1 Picea engelmannii
CCCTAGTTGGTACGGACTGCCAGACGCAGTTGTTGTAGCGCACCCACACACACACACACATGCAAAGAATATAACACATACCCAACAGATAACACTTTTCCATCTACGAAAGCTATCCTATTTCCTTTGTCTTCCAGGCAAGATATGGATACAAGATTCTTTTCTAAACCAGGTACATATAAAACATTGCTTAAGTGAACATTGTTACCTGTTTTCAACTTGACGGAGGCTTGTCCAAATCCTTCGATTGGGTAAGTGCTTTTATCTCCAAGCTCTACCTTGTATGATGTCTTCTTCTCATTTAGATTTGAGAGTCTGGCTTGATCTCCCATCATGTGCCTAGAAGCTCCACTATCGATTATCCACATGTCATCTTCAATCGTTCCAGTGAGTGCTGAGTAGTGTAGAAGATTGATCTTTTCACTCATGTCTTCGGTTGACTAGTAGCTGGTCATGCCTTGATCCAAAACTTCAACTTTGACGTTTCTGTCTTCTGAGAGAGCCAAGAGGTGCACTGAACTAGGGTGCATCTGAATATCTTCTCCTTGAGCGAGATGCTCCATCACAAGGCGCTGGATTTGAGATTTAGGGTTTCTGCAACTGCTCCTGCGAGTAACCCTAGCGGCAGTGTCTTGGAAGCTGCTCCTGCTAGTAACCCTAGCGACAGTTCCTCAGCGAGCTCAATATCCTAATGGTTATGTTTCCTTCCAGCATTTAGACTGAACGAAGGAAGTGTGGGCCCATAACTTGTTAGAATATGAAAGGATGTACTCGTTTTCCCATTGACAATATCACTATTGTCACCCAACCATAGGCCGAAGCCACCCTCCGAGCACCTTGACCTTGACAGAGAGAAGAATCCCGGTAACAATCCAATAGCCAAGCAAGGCTAATGCACCAAGCAAGAAAGTAACCAAAGCTGATCAGATAGTCCAACCCAAAACTGGCACAACACCTTCCTCAGAACTTGCGCACAAGACTGCCAGACTGCAGTGTGCACAAGTGACTTCTGCAATTCTAAGAATGTGACAAATGAGAGATTGGCGCCTTGTATTTATAGTATTCTTGGCAAACTTGCCTGGGTCGACTTCTCCTTCTGGGTACTAATTAATTCATATTAATTTTCTTTCTTCAGCCGACATCTCGTCTAGGGTTACATTCGTTTTTTTGCTTTCTTCCGGAATGTTCTAATCTTGTCAAAGGTCACAATAGAGGTTCATACCTCCCGAAGCTACCATAATATCAACAGTTACAGCAGAACGATCAGCGACCAAAAATCACAAGTAATCCACCCAAAAGATGTGCTAGGACTAGTAGATTATAGGGGTAGATTATTTGCAACTTTTGACGGTTGAATTGTAAGTTATGAATCAAAAAGAGAATAATTTGCTGCAGCCCTAATGGTTGTAGATTTAATTTAGTTGTAACTCCCAAGAGACTAAGTAGACTAAGACGCCCTAGAGGCCTTAGCAACCTCAAAGCATCACGAAAAGTTTCCAACTTGAACAAGATCAATATTTCACTAAATCACGTTTACCAAGGTAAACAATTTATTTCTCTAATGCAAACTTCAGATTAGTGCCTTTAAAAAATGGGTGAATGGAGTTTTTTAAAACAGAAGTTAGATCAACAAGATCCCTAGGGGTGTCTCCCTAGGGTATGCAAATCAAACTCAAGGTAGATCAAGGAGGGTGTACGCCCTTATACTCCTCCAAGATACCTTGCAACAAAAGACTTGTAAACTAGGAAATGGAAAGAACTTGATGGAGGGTGTATGCAATTATACTCCTCCTAGGGTTTTAACCAACAATATCATGAAATGAGCAAGAAGATTGCAGATTTTCCTTACCAAAACCAAGAAAGTTGCAAGATCAAACCCTAGTTTCACCAAGACAAACTATCCATAAACAAGAACAAGAGTCTCCAAGAGGTGCCCACCACCTTAGCTCATCCATTCATCAAGAGATATACCATAAATCATTTACAAGAGAGAGAGAGATACCAAAAATGCTCAAGTATAGCGAAAATTTCAGCCAATGTAGTCTTCTCACAATGGGAGAGCTAGGATAAAATGAGATAGAAATGATCTCCATTTATACAAAAACCTCTAACAAGAGTTTGTCCACAAAACTTAGGGTAAACCACAAAGTAAGGGGCCAACAACCCTTACTTTGCCCCTTTACAAGCTAAATTCAAATTTAATTTAAAAAAATGCACAGTAGAAACCCTAAAGTTACGTCATCCCTCTAGAGGGTGATGTCTTGGCACTTTTAGTAAGTTGTTGAAGGAGAAAAAGGTAGTCGTTGGGCCCTCTAGGGCCTCCTTCTCATGCACTAGGGTTTCTTCCTTCAATCCAAGTCTTTTCCATCAAAACGTGCCAAGTGTCCCTTCACCACCGAGACCCTAGCCCTAGGGTGACGTCAAGCCCTCAAATGTGATGTTTTGGCCTCCAAAGGCAAGTCGTTTGGCTTGTATGGGCTAGGTGAGATCCTCCAAGGTGTCATTTAGGCCTTCAAAGGCATGTCATCATCATCCAATGTGTGGGCCTTGGTGTCCAACCTCCGGGCTTCAAACCCCAAGGAAGCCCAAGCTAGGCTTATTCTTCCAAAACTGTCCACCAACTAGGTCCTGCAAAGACAATGAATACACCCTCCAAGGATCTCAAGTCGAATGCATCATGATGAGTAGATCAAATCAATAAAAGAGCCATCCAAGCATGTACATCCAAACTACCTCATCAAAATAAACAAGTGCGCAAAGACCCTATGCAATTTTCCAAGTTTGGGTATGGGAGGGTTGACAAAGCAACCTATTGGGTGAATCGTACCTCAAGTTTTGGAGTGTTTCCCAAGCGAACCATTCTCTAAGTCATGTGGATGAAGTGACATGGATGGGGGCAAGACTATTGGGCATGGGGTTTATGACATACAAGGGCTTGAGTGTCTCATTTATTGGTGCCTTTGTAGAGGGTGTGTTGCACCTTCGTTTTCAATGCAATCTTTTTCCAATCCCATTTATTGCCTTTTGACTTTTTAAGATGTTTCCAAGTTGAAGCAAAGGTGGGGCTTCTACCTAAGCATGGAAAACAGTGCCCACCTTGACTCTACCTTGGTCACATCACGCTTCCCCAAGTTGAAGTCATGTGTTGGGCTTCTACCTAAGCATGAAAAACAGTGCCCACACATGCTCCACCTTGGTTGGCATCTTGTATTTGTTATTTTTCACGGGTCCCTTAAGTTTCTTATGAGAGACATTTCATTGTCCTCGAGATCCCTAGGCGAGCATCTAGAAGGTTCATGATTGGATTTTATATTTTGCCAGCTACAAGCCTCTGGGCCTTCAACCCCTTCTTCCCATGAAATGAGGGACAATCGAATCTTGGGAAAATCCCAAAAGGTAAGGAGATGGGGGGATGAAGCATGGAATGTGACAAGTATGGTCAGGAATGGCACGATGACTTGTCCAGAGGACCTCTCAGTAGCAAGCCTATCCCTAAGGGTGACCCACTTACTAGGCCCAATGCCAACCACCAAAGTGAAACAGGGCAAAGAGCATAATGTCCAAGCAGTCGTTACATAATCAAAAGCAGTTTAAAATGAAACAAACTCAAATGCCTCACATATTGAAATGACACTCACCCTAATACCTGACTTGTACCTCATGGAGCAAGATCTAATGTCTTTTGGAAGCCAACTAATGTGGTGGATATTGTCGTAATGAACCTGGAACTGTGGTGGCGAGGTGGGTCTCTGTCCGTGCAAGTGGATACAGTTGGTCAAGCTGTCTCTCAGTACTCAATGCCTGCAACCCAAGGGCCTCAAGACATCATCTCCTTAGTTATCCCTAGGAATTGGGGATAACAGGCACCATGCTAGCACTCTAACCAAGTTCAAGCATCCACCCAAATTGAGCCATCCATATGTCCAGGAATCATCACCAAGGGGCTAGGAGACAAAGTTCTCTCCTAGAAAGGTAAAAATCTTTCGGAGAAACCCCAAAATCTAACTTTTTTCCTCCTTTTTCTTGATTGGAGGGAGCCAATTGTTGTTATCCATTACCTCCATTAGAAAGACAATCTTCTCTTCCTTCCCAAATTCCTAAAACTAGTGGCCATTATAGAGATGGAGACCACCAAATCCCATAAATGTGCATGCCAGTGCACTAATCAAACATTAGACAACTCATCTTATGTTGGAGAATTGCAACAATTATGAATGGAAGTGCTTGTAGAAAATGTTTGTGCTCCAACGTGATGGAGTAGAGAGGATGCAGGAGAGAGCTCAAGCTGTATTGAAGGGTATGATCAGACGACGTGAGGAATTAGGCTTCTCCTTTAGCCCTCCTCTCTTTCGTTATCCTCCTCCAATTGCTGCCTGTACGAGCACCCACGTGTTGCATTGCATTGAAGTGACACTCCATCTGGGATCAATCAATGTCAATGAAGTTGCAAGTACGTCCAAAATATGTCAATATTGTGATGTTATCTTTCTTTATATGGCCTTTAATCTTGAGAGTTTTTGGTTGGGTGATACCTGTAATTGTGACCAAAGAAACCTTCGACATAGATTCTTCTTCCTTCGATTTTAGCTCGGCTTCACAAGCTTCCTCAATTTTGTCTTCACTCTCTAGTAGACTTTCTAGCTCTTTAGCTTCTTCAATATTAGCTTCACATATATATAATTTCTTCCTAATCTTACTTTTGTTGAAGTTACTTTTATTTTAATTCCATTATTTATTTTGGTGTTGTCATTTTTAAACTTATCTTGCCCAAATCTATCTTCTTTAGTTCTATCTCAAACTGACGGGTTTGAATATCGCATTTGAGGGGGTTTATATATCTAAATCACTCCTTATTTTCCTATTGGATGAAGTAATAGTCTTTATTGACCACTAATTTTACGTTCTCCTATGTGTGCCTTTGAAGTGCCTCTTGTACATCTTTGATTTCATTAGGCACATCTCATTATGGTTTCAAATTTAAATCCATCTGTGTAAAGATTGGATTGCATAATCTCTTGAAATTTTGGGTACATGGGTGGCCTATTCATACATTTTCTTGAACGCTCATCTGTTTACTTATTTGGCAAAGATGTGTTAGTTTGTTAAAATAGGTATCCTTTGGTTCCCCAAATCTTTTAAGGAGTTTCAATCTCCAAGAGGTCATCTTAGTCTTTTGTCTATGTTTGCTTATAAAAGATTGGCTAGAAAAGAGCTTTTCTATTGGGGGGATTTGTGGAATTATGAGAACCAACAATGGCACACTTTGCGTGACCTTAACCAAGCTGAACAATTAAATCGAGCATACAAACTTTCTTACGAGGACATTTGCAAAATGATCACTGAAAAGTGCCTTTTTAAAATGCAACGACACAAGTTAGGTCCTATTTGGAGAGATTGTGAATTGAGTAGTGGGAAGCCCTTCTACAATAATGTGGCAAAGGACCTTTATGATTTTGTAAGACCCAACTCCTAGCTTGTTCCACACCTGAACAAAAGGTTGGGGGTGAGAGATCCTAAAGCATGTTGGCTAAGGAGTTGCCATTCTATTTGGAAATCTCAATCTCCTTAAGCACAAAGTATGAGAGTGGCTTGTGCTCCACCAAGGTTTGGTTGTCAAGACCATGCTTTGAAAAGTTGGTGTTACACAAGCTGCATGCATCGGTAGAGATGAAGTGGTTGAGCATGTTGTTTGGAGATGTTCGTCTCCGAAGACTTTTTGGGCATGGTTTAAGGTTGAGTTTAACTATTTTTTCATTACCCAATTTCTTGGAAAGGTTCTCTCGATGGAGATACTTGGTTGATTAGGGACAACAACAAATTTTTATAGTGCACAGTTTCACTGTCTGCTATTGGCTTTTTTTGAAAATCCAAGTGTCAGAGTACTTTTATTAGAATTATTGGTGTAATCTATAGATGTGACCACGACCCATTCATATGTATCATTATGTATTTGTAATAATGGTTAAGGCTATATTTTAATTCATTTATTGTATACCAGGTTTATGGTTAAAGTTGACCTAGTCAAACTTGATATGTCAAAAACTCTTTTGGGGTGTGTGCCCTTGTTTTGTGCGCCCATAACCTCCTTTTGAAGGGATGCCTTCCCTTCTCAAAGGGACATCTCATTTTTTTTGTGTGTATAAATACACAACTCAAGCTCTCATTCGTATTATCTCATCTCCTAATCTTCTTGATCTGAAATAACAAGCGTTATCAGCCAAAGGGCACTTAATTTTGGCATTTTTCTCTTGGGTGCACTTGTATATTTTTGTTTCTGACACTTGTGCTTGGCTTTTGCACTCTCTCTCTCGAGCATGCTAGACCTATCTCTCTCTAGTGCACTTGTGAGGAGCCTATTTTAGAGTTTGTGGGAAATTTAGTTCTATCGATTCTTATGTTGACCCTTGTAAATCTAAACACTTTTCATGCAGAACCCTCCCCTCCTAGCTTTTAGGGGATCTGAGACTTTTTAAGCAAGAATTGGCTTTACATGTAAAAGTCAAATTCATTTTTTTTTCTGTTAGGACGTGGAATCCCTACCTATTTGGGCATAGCTTCATATGTTAGCATTTCTGGCTTTTTAGGACATGAATTTCCTGGTAACTTGTTAACTTGACGTAACTCTACATTTCGTGAAGTAATTGATGCATTTTTGAAAAAAAATCTCTAAAGGAAGTCATTCAAGACTCTATTTACAGAAAATAAGTATGGTGGTGTACACTGTTTTCCCCACATATGCATTGACTTAGTATCACCTTCCAGTTGTAAAGATGCAATCAATATGGCTTCTTCTATGGGCTTATAAATCTTTGAACAATTTATAGTCCTCTACTCTTACTTATAGGCTTACAAATTAAATGCTAGTATATACTCTATTGAAACTCCTTGCTAATTTTACAACCTTAGAACAATTTACTAGTGTGGATGATATTCGTCCACAGACAGGGTTATTGCTTATACAACTTAACTTTGCTATGTGCATCCCGGGGGCTTGTTGGGTTCTCCTTTATAAATCCTTGAACAATTTTTAGTCCTCTACTCTTATTTATAGGCTTACAAATTAAATGCTAGTATATACTATATTGAAACTCCCTGCTAATTTTACAACCTTAGAACAATTTACTAGTGTGGATGATATTTGTCCACAGACAAGGTTATTGCTTATACAACTTAACTTTGCTTTGTGCATCCCGGGGGCTTGTTGCTTGGGTGAATTGTTCACTCACTAGCTGGGGATTGAGAGCTCCTCGTATTTCTTTCATTTTAGTGCAAATATTTTGCGTAAACTCTAGGGCTTTATTTTGCTTGTGATGTGACTAGATGGGTTCATTTCTCACCTCCTTTGCCCATAGCCGTAGAGATGCATGTTGCTCAAAATCATCTCCATTGTGCTGCTGCCTTGAGCAACTGTCGTAAGGATAGTGGTAATC
Source organism: Picea engelmannii (assembly GCA_009831015.1). Taxonomy (NCBI): domain Eukaryota; kingdom Viridiplantae; phylum Streptophyta; class Pinopsida; order Pinales; family Pinaceae; genus Picea; species Picea engelmannii. The sequence continues at coordinate 38,911 of ML803493.1, forward strand.
GTTCAACGGATTCAAGTGAGATGGCAATCTTGAAGAGATAGCATTGCCCTCAACCTATCCACTTCTTCCTGGAATTGATGAATCTCTTCTTGAAGACATTTCAATATCCCCATTGTTGTTGGTTGTTGGGGATACAATTCCATTGAACTATGGAAATAATGCATAATGGAGAAGGGGCACAAAGTCTTTTCCTTAGAGGAGAATGAAAGATAATGAAAGCATACTAGGGGCATCATTCCTTTCCCTTCAAACTTCACAATATTTGTTGAAGTAACACTCAAATTTGGCGCTTGCAGAGGGGGATTAACCTTTTGAATGCACTTAAAAGCATTGCGTGCCAAGGATGAATTTGCTCTTGGGGGCCACAAGTGAAGGATTATGGTGGAGGGGGAAATTGTGCCTAGTGTCCCCTCCCATTCATACTATATTCACATAATTCTAGGTTGCTGCCATCGAGGGATGAACCAAGGATGTTTGCAAGTCGTGGTTTCCATGATAGAGAGGAAACTGAGGTTCCTTGCACGTTGATTTAGAGTTTCCCAGCCCTAGTGGATGCTCCTTGATTTGCTTGTTGATCGGCCCATGCATTGTAAATAATGGTTTTCCCTATGGAGGACAAGGTGGTGAGCTTTGATATACTGATTTGTGTGTCGGCACTGGGTAGTGCTATGTGGCCTCACATATTTGACCACTATCCGAGTGCCCCCATGGCAACCTCAAGGGGCTGTAACAACCCTCACAAGAATTGACTGAAGATTTTCCAGGTCCTAACAAGCTGCCAACTAGGCTGTCTTTGACCTCAAGTTGGCTCTAAGTTTCAACTGTCAAACAAGGGTTTGCTGTTGTTTTATAACAACAAACTGTTCAATAACTTCTTTGCTGTTCTGTTATGGTTACATAGGCCATTAAGGTGCTCTAGCATGTAGTTTTGTCACAAGATGTTAGCACATGCATACCATAAGCTATATAACACACCTAGAGATCTTTTARARCTGMAATAATGCTGTTCTAAACACTAGCATACATGAAAATGAACACATGTATTTTTGGTCAACATGACCCTAGATAAAACCCCCCYGGGGAAAACTGGTTTGGAATCTRAGTGTATAAATGTGGAGAAAAKAAAGYGGAATACAACAAGTACAATAAACAGATGAACCTGATCCAATAGCAACTTGWACCAAACTGAAACACAAGTCCAAATGAAGAAGATGCGCCCTAGGAYGGTGCGCCCTCCTCACAAGTTKCCAAAACAATTGAACTGAAGCTCTCCGCCAACTGGAAGCTCTGATGGARAAACCCTCCCAYAGTACTCTGAATCTRTGYTGTAGCTCTCCACTGAAACTRTCCTCAAGGAAAYTGACCTCTGTAAGTCCTCCCTGCTAGCTGTGCGCCCTCCTCYTAGCAAGAACTAGCTCCACAAATAAATGAAGGACTAAGCTTGTTGGCTACCACCATGAATGTGGGCGCCCAAGCTTTCCTCACTCAYTGGATCCAACCTCATCCTCATGCTCCTCTCCCAACTCTCTTGGTGAACATAACAAGGAATAATGAGCCTCCTTTGCCCTATGCACCCTTCTTAAGGAAACATGAGAAAACCTAAAGTATGTGTGGATGAGATCATCTCATCTCATCCCTAATCAATGGTTGAGATCATCTCAAAAGAATYTCAACTCAAAACCCACTTTACTTAAGTTTCCATAGTTTCACTTTAAAGTTTATGTCCCTCAATTCACCCACAAAGTRAATTAATTGTCATTTTAGGCTAMAATGACCAAATTTCACTTTTGATTTAAATCTCCTAAGTCAAAGTGAAATTAGACATAAAGTACATGGTACAAGGTACAAAGTATTTCCCACTTGTGTTTAGAAGCTCACAAACACAAGGGGACCACTTTCCAAGGTACCCGAATCTCAACATTTGACTGTCATATTCCATGGGAGAAACATCTCTAGGGAATCTTCTTGCATGAAGGGTAACTTAGATGGATCATACTCAATAACTTGTGGAGGCATATCATGGTAGTGTTCATTGACATAGTTGGGGCCCCTCAAATCCATCACATGTGTATCTTTCTTTTCCCTGTTATGTAAGATCTCATACGTGCCATCGCCCATGGGAATATATGCATGTGTAAGGTTCATGCTAAGAAAACCTCCAAGAGCTGAGGATCAGGTCCTTGACAAGAGCATCCCTCGGGCATCAGGAATATCGATCACCAATATGTCCATGAGGACGCTGATATGTCGAAAATCTATCAAAAATACCTCAACGTCTTCACATACTCCCAAGACCTCAACTCTTCTTGAATCGATACCACAAACATTGCCATAAGGTCGGGTTGTCTTCAAACCAAGTTGTTTCATTACCTTCAGTGATATGACATTTGCTGAGGCCCCTGAATCAAGCATGCAGTTGTTCAAGCAAAGGCCATTCATGCCTAATGAAAGATAGAAGGGAGGGTTCTTGTCTCTTGGCCAATCGAGATACATAGTATTCAAAATGATGGGAGGATCCTCCTTCTCGGCTGGCACCTGTATTATCCTCAAAATTTCCCTTTTTACGGAAGGGATCTTACACATCTCTGTCACTAGGACTGTCATATTCAGTTTTCCAAAGATGTTTGCAACATCTATATTCAACTGAATGTCCTCTGTAGGAGTTGGCTTAGGAAGAGGAGTATTAGGTTGTGATGGAGAGGCTGAAGCATTTTTTCTTCTGTAGGTTAGGATTTCCCTCCTCCTCAGTTCATTCTTCTGATCATCTATCAATTTACTTAAGGCCCAGAGTCTCTCCTCTCTTTCTCCTATTCTTCTGGCTTCATTGATCTGTTCTTGAGTAACCTGCTCATTGTTGAGATTGCAAATCCTGAAGTTTATATCGTCAGGATAATCTTCGTCTTGTCGGGGGCACTCATCTTCCCTGTGGGGTTCTTGGCATGGGAGACACCAAGCTTCTATATCAACTGTCCCAACAGGTTTCAAAGTATTTGGTGCCTTTGTCTCTTCTTGAGGTCTTGGTTTCCAACCGATGGCATCTCTCTGCTGTCTGGCAAACTGAGGTCTAGGAGCAGATTGATTTCTTTTCGCTGTAGTCATACGATTCATAAGCTGATTCTGCACCTGAACAAACTGAGTATTCATTTGGTCTATCTTCTGAGTCAGGAGAGCAATCAGATCGGAAACACTGTTGTTGAAAACCTTCGTCCTTGATTCTGTCTTGTTACGAGGGTACTGAAAAGGTTTTATTTTGAATCAAGGATATTTTCTTCAATGTCGATACTGAACTCTTTAGCCTTTGCCAATGATTTGGGATTTTTATCTTTAAGAATGTATCGAAACTGTCCTTCAAAGGCATTCATGTAAAGGAGACGAACTGATGATGCTGTAGGATGGTAATCTGTTGGAATTTGATTGTACAACCTGTCAAATTTGGAAATGAATTCCCTCACTGTTTCATTCTCCTTTTTTTTTATTTGATTGAACTGAGTCCCAAGTGTCCCACCATCTGCTTTTCTCGACTATCTGCTTTTGAATAAGGTGGAAAAAGCATCATAGGTCGTGATCTGATTATCAGGGAGTCCTTTGAACCAATCAAGGGCTTCTTTAGTCAATGATGAAGCGAATAGTCTCATGGCCACATCTTCATGATCAATACCTGCATTGTCCATATCCTGGCCCATGACATAAATGTGGTCTTCAGTAGTTATCACATTGTTTCCTGGGAACAAGAGGAAGGGTATTGTTATCGCGCAATTTGTACTTTGATGGAAGGAAAAGGAAAATGAAGACAAAAGGGCGTAACGTGAGACTATCCTATCACTATCACCTCAATAGGATGTCTCTTTCTATTTAGGGTGGTAGGCCCAGGGGAGACGTCCCCGATGACTTGGGGTTTTGAGAAGCTAAAGGATGAAGGCTAAGTAAAAGTCCCCTCTCACAAGTTACCACCGATCAAAAAGTCCGGCTAAACAACCAATAAAGATAATAAGAACCAGAAATGTACTTGCCCGGAACAAAGCAACATGAAACTATATTTGCAAGGTCACTTGCTGGTTAGTACTTCATATAATCAGAGACTTTCTCAAATAAAGCAATTGACTAATATATCGACGAAGTAAGCAAAGATGTATAGTAGCAACAATCACAATACGTTACTTCCCAATAAATGCTTTAAAGAAGCTTCAAAATGAGCAAGAATGATTTATCATCGATGTCACAATACCAACATTCATTAGAAGCAAAGACTACTATGCATTAGCCAATCTTTCAAGTGCTTAAAGAAGCATTCAATGCTGCAAAGTATGACTATAAATCAAATAGATGATGGCAACAATGAGGTTAGTAGGTCAATCTAGGCTAGGGTTAGAAAGTATTAGTAAGTGTTCAAATATTTGGAAGGTTATGATCAAAACACTCAGGGAAGAAGTCTTAGACCAATGTCTTCATAGGGCAAATGGAGTCAAAAGTAGTGGCAAGAATTGAAGGAACAAATTGATAATAGTAGGGCCAAAGACAAGAGAAATTTGATGGATGAAGTGTTGGTAAGCCAAGGCTTCAACCATCAAACCCTAGGGGAAAACGACTACTAAGGTGTAGGCAACCCTAGGCCTTAGTACGTTTTCCTCCTTCTTTAGCTCAATGACAAAGTAAAATCGGCTAGGATGAAGAACAAATGATGGGGTGTTGCAATGTCAAGACCCTAGAAATGGCTTCAACAAAAAAACCCGGCTCCTTGGCATAATCTAGTAGGTCGATAGCAATTAAAACAAGGACATCAACATGTGCTTATTTCCTAGGGTTTATTCCAACAATTTCATTAACAAAATGCAAGTAAAACACTGTAACCATTCAAGTAAGAGAAGGATTGCAGAAATTCATTTACATTTACCAAGTATTTATCAAGCCAAACCCTAGTTATAAACCATCCACCAAGAAAAATGCCAAAGATCTCCAAAATAAGCCTCCTTCAACAAGTGCGCACTAGTAATTTCAGCCAAAACCCTAAGAAGGGCGCAAATTTCAGACCTCACACAAGTGTGAGTGAAAGATGATGAGAAAAAGAGAGTTTTAGCTCTCTATTTTTACAATAGCAGTGACCTTAATTTTATTTTTAGGTCACAAAAGGCCGACATGGCCAAAAATACATCAAAATACTGTTTTACATTAAATGTCATAATTTAAAACCCTAAATCAAGCAAAATGAAGACGTCATGCCCCTTTAGGGTGACGTTAGGCCCCTTTAGCGCAACGTTGGCTTCCTGGAGAAAAACGTTAGGCCTCCTTGGGCCTTAGGAACCTGCCACATGTGCCATTTGGCACATAACTGCCTCCCAAAACCTCCACAAGTACTGGATGATGTCATGGGTGTCCTAGGTGAAGTCATGGGCCTTCCAAGGCCAACGTCCTGGTGGAAAAGGCACAACCCCCTTGGGTAAGGCTCTGCCAAGTTGCCTCTGGTGGAACATCCTCCTCTTATCCGGTGCAAACCCTCTGATCTATCTCTGCCCCCTACTGGGGTCTCAGCATCCATTTGATGGGCTTTCAACCCCATGGAGGTTCGAACTAATCATCTCCCCATGTGTACCTATCCATAAGGGTACTTGTCCATCAAGTATGGCCCCGCACATCAACAGATACGCCCTCCATGGGCTCATAAGTCACATGGATCATAGCAATGTCAATCACATCCAATCATCAATTTTATTAAACATGTGCATAAAACCCCTTTTACTCGGACAAGTGCTCAAAGACATTATACTAATCTACAAGCTAGGTTTGGAGGAAATGCTAGGATGTCCTATTGGGCTAATGCTCACTGGATGTGGGGTGTTTCCGGGAGAGATCAAGTCCAAGCCTTGTGAGTGGATGAAGTGGATAAAGGATGTCTGGGCAAGGGGTGCAGTGATAGCAGGGAAATGCATGGCTTACCTATGGGTGCCTCTGTAGAGGGTGAGCTGCACTTGTCATGGATGCAAATGTTTCCAAGCCCTTTCATGCCTTTTGTCTTTATTTTATTGTTTTTTTTTCAAGAAGCTAGCTAGGGGACACTGCCCTGGCGTGGTGACCAATGGTGGCAATGTTACCCACAAGCATTTCACGGAAATGAGAAGGCTGGCTCGTGATGACACCCCCTTTCTCTTGGCTATGCCACCAAGAGCCACTACCCTGGCGTGGTGACCAATTGTTGGTAGTGTCATACCGTTACATGCCCATGGACCTAATAGGCTGGCTCGTGATGAGACCCCCTATCCTCTAACTATCTCTTGTTTTATTATTTTTACGTGTCCCTCTGTTTCTTGTTGAGAAGCTTTTAACTGCTTTCTCAGGGATCCCTGGGTGAAACATCTCAAGGTTTCATTCTTTGGCTTCTATCTTTTTCCAGCTACTTTTACCCGCTCGGCCTTTAGCCCCTTCTTCCCAAAAGGTAAGGTACAACCCTTAAATATTTGGCCAACCCAATGCCCGGACCAGTGTAATGGGATGGATGAGCGGGAGAAAGATGGAAAGTGGTAAGTATTGTGGGAGCGGACGATGGCTTCTCATAAATCCCCCCAGTGGCAACTCAAAACCTATGGGCACAAGCTTACTAGGGCATCCTGTCAATCCTCCCAGATATGGTCATGTGGATAGGTATAAGATCCAAGCACCTGTTAGAAACAAAAAGAATTGAATGCACATATTCAAAGGCTTTGAGGATCAGAGTGACACATACCATGATACCCAGACTCATTACCTCATGGAGCAAGATCCACTTCTGATACAGGACCAGGCCGAGGTGATGGATGCTGCTGCTGCTGACAAAGTGGAGGCGCTGAAGAATGAAAAGATGGGCCCTCCAGGGCCATGCTCAAGTCGATCTGGCTCTCGGTACTCCATGTCTAGGACCTGTGGGCCTCGAGACATAATCTCCTTAGTTATCCCTAAACTGGGGATAACATCTGGCTCCAACTCGGGGACATGTGCTCACCGTAGAGCGCATGAGAACCTCAACATCTTTTGGCATAACCTGTAACCTGCTTGATCTCAACATAAAGCTATTAGCAGTCATTTGGGGTGGTGATATCACCCCCGGCTCATATATATAAAAAATGAAAGCAAACATATATACAAATGTGAAAACAAACTATTCTAGCATGAAATGCAAATGGTATATACAATGAATGCAAATTCCTACTTACCTGCACTTACTTGTGAAGTCAAGCCCCCCCACCTTCGTGGGGTTTGAGGAGGTGTCCGCTGACTGGTAACGGGCGCCTTCTTCCTTCCAATGTAGATAAGTAGTAAGAATCATCAACTGACTTTCTTCCAACTCTGAAGGGTCCAAGCCAAAATTGAGTATTTCCTTTGACATTAGCAGGCTCCCCTTTCTTGGCATCCCACATCCATACTGTGTCCCCCTCTATGTACTCCTTGGTTCTAAATTTGGTTGTTTCTTGAACAACCCTAGTGTATTGTGCAGAGGGAGGGGGGGTGCGATTCTGCAGTGAAGACTGCTTGCTGGGATGGCTCAATCAATATATCGCTTTCCCCTTTCTTCAACATTTTCACAGTCCCAACTTCCTTGCCTTTATACTTGTCTAGTAGTTGCTGGTAATCTTCTCTCTTGGGCCATTGTATGTGATCAAAGTCTTCCTCTGTTGCAAAGGGCATATCATCAGGAGAAAATTCATGGAGACTTTCCATGATTTGTTCATGTGCTTTGTCATCTTTGATGGGGTCACTAGTTTCTTGCACATGGGTTCTAGTCATTGGCACATTCGGGAGACGACCTATTGCTCCATTGTTCAAAGGTATATTGACGTAAGTGAGGTCCATCTCAAGAGTGCCTCCCAACATTGAAGCAAATTTCCTAGACAATAACATCCCCCACACATCTGGGACGTCTACCACCACTATGTCAATGTGGATTACTCTCTCAGGGTATTTTTCAAGGCATACTTCCACATTCTCAATTACTCCATGTGTGGGTATGGCTCTAGACTCAAAGCCCCACACATTTCTGTAAGGTCGTGTGACCTTTAGGCCCAATCGTTGCATGACCTTGAGAGACATCATGTTGGCACCGACCCCTGAATCCAACATGCATTTGTTGAGGCTCTTGTTATTCATCAACAAGGTCATGAAAAAGGGTGGGTGTTCATCATACTGGACCCTAAAGTGATCAACTTGTAACATGATAGGGGGGTCCATTGGTCCATCTGATCCCTTGAAGAAATTATCAAATCTTTCTTTAACAGATGGTACCTTAATGACTTCTCTTAAAGGGATAGTCACGTGCATCTTGGACAATGCCCCTTCGAAGTCAAAGTTTAAGTCCACCTTTTCGGTTTTTGAAGGATTCCTAGGAAGGAGAATGCCCAAAGGTGGAGGCTTGGTTAGGACCGTTGCAGGATTGGTAGAGAGAGGTTGGTTTAGCTTCTTTCGTCTATACATCTGAAATTCTTGTTTCTTCAGCTTCTCTCTTGATTCATGGTCCAGGTTGTTTATTACTTCCATCCTAGCCTTCCTGTCTGCTTCTTTTATGCCCTCTTGATGTTCCTCAGGGGAGATATTTAGGCAAATCTGGGGGCCCTCTATAATATGGTCCACTATGTTTAATTGGTCATGGCCTCCATTGTTGTAGGGACACTCATGTTCCCAGTGTGCTTCACTACACTGCAAACACCGAGGATTTTCATCCACGACATTTGTAGAAGCTAAAGTATTAGGAACCTCTTGATCATTCTTTGGTCGATAAACTTGGTTTCCTTTCTGGGGCCAATATGGGACCTTGGGTGCTTGATGCTGGGCTCTTTCTAGGTTGAAAATCCTATTTATCATTTGTTCTTGGTTTTTCATCATGCCATCCATAGTCATCTGCAACTTTGCCAGGCTGGCACAAATGTCTGAGGAAGGCTCAGCGTTGTGGACTATCTTGGGCTTAGTGTCCATTTTGGCCCTTAGGTTTGAGAAAGGCTCAATTTTGGATGAGTGTAGGTTGTCCTCAATCTTCGTGGCTAACTCTTGGGCCTCTTGGATTGTTTGGGGGTTTTTATCTTTGAGGAGATACCCTAGTTGACCAGTAAAAGCTTTGGTGTAAATGTAAACAAGGAAATTATTAGCTGGATGATGACTCACAGGGATCTTCTGCAACAAGGTTTCAAACCTAGTGTGGAACTCTCTAATGGTCTCATTGTCTTGTTTCCAAAGGGTATTTAGCCTCATCAGCAGCATGTTGGGGTCTTCTTTGATACTCCATCGTTTGAGAAAGGCTTCTTCCAATTTATCCATGGTTTTAATACTTCCATCAGGAAGACTATGGTACCAACGTCTTGAAGCATCAAGGAGGGTAGCAGAGAACAATTTCATGACTAAATCTTCAACATCATCATTGACGGGGTGAAGCTGGAAAAATGCCCAAAAGTTGCTCATATGCTCTTCGACACTGATTGCATCAGTACCGGTGAACTTAGGCAACCACTTCTCATACTTGGGTGGCATCTGCCTAGGGTAGCCTGGTATGGCTGTCATGTCTAGCTGTTTGAAAAGATTGGATGACCATTGTCTTTGGTTATTGGCTTGGTTTGAATTGTTGGTCTGAGTTCCCGTGCTAGACATTGTGTTTAAAGGAAGACTTCCTTCGAAGAGTGATTTTACTATAGGAGAGCTTCGGGGAGGCTTTCTTCTAAAGGATTGAGGAGGGTTATTGTACCTCCTTGTTGATTGTGGAGTCGCTAGATAATTTTCTTGAAATTATCAAAGAGATAAGGGAGTTATCCTTAGTGGAGTTGCCAGGTAAGCTTGCAAGATAAAGATTCTTGAGGAAAGGCTTACCGAAAAGTGTCGTTTTTGAGGAGAATTGAATCAGTGTTCCTCGACAACGGCGCCAAAATGTTATCGCACAATTTGTACTTTGATGGAAGGAAAAGGCAAATGAAGACAAAAGGGCGTAACGGGAGACTATCCTATCAATGTCACCTGAACAAGATGTCTCTTTCTATTTAGGGTGGTAGGCCCAGGGGAGACGTCCCCGGTGACTTGGGGTTTTGAGAAGGCAAAGGATGAAGGCTAAGTAAAAGTCCCCTCTCACAAGTCACCACTGATCAAAAAGTCCGGCTAAACAACCAATAAAGATAATAAGAACGAGAAATGTACCTGCCCGGAACAAAGAAACATGAAACTATATTTGCAAGGTCACTTGCTAGTTAGTACTTCATATAATCGAAGACTTTCTCAAATAAATAAATTGACTAATATATTGACGAAGTAAGCAAAGATGTATAGTAGCAACAATCACAATACGTTACTTCACAATAAATGCTTTAAAGAAGCTTCAAAATGAGCAAGAATGATTTATCATCGATGTCACAATACCAACATTCATTAGAAGCAAAGACTACTATGCATTAGCCAATCTTTCAATTGCTTAAAGAAGCATTCAATGTTGCAAAGTATGACTATAAATCAAATAGATGATGGCAGCAATGAGGTTAGTAGGTCAATCTAAGCTAGGGTTAGAAAGTATTAGTAAGTGTTCAAAGATTTGGAAGGTTATGATCAAAACACTCAGGGAAGAAGTCTTAGACCAGTGTCTTCATAGGGCAAATGGAGTCAAAAGTAGTGGCAAGAATTGAAGGAACAAAATGATAATAGTAGGGCCAAAGACAAGAGAAATTTGATGGATGAAGTGTTGGTAAGCCAAGGCTTCAACCATCAAACCCTAGGGGAAAACGGCTACTAAGTTGTAGGCAACCCTAGGCCTTGGTACGTTTTCCTCCTTCTTTAGCTCAATGACAAAGTAAAATCGGCTAGGATGAAGAACAAATGATGGGGTGTTGCAATGGCAAGGCCCTAGCAATGACTTCAACAAAAAAAAACCCGGCTCCTTGGCATAATCTAGTGGGTAGATAGCAATTAAAACAAGGACATCAACATGTTCTTATTTCCTAGGGTTTATTCCAACAATTTCATTAACAAAATGCAAGTAAAACACTATAACCATTCAAGTAAGAGAAGGATTGCAGAAATTCACGTACATTCACCAAGTATTTATCAAGCCAAACCCTAGTTATAAACCATCCACCAAGAAAAATGCCAAAGATTACTAAAATAAGCCTCCTTCAACAAGTGCGCACTAGTAATTTAAGCCAAAACCCTAAGAAGGGCACAAATTTCAGACCTCACACAAGTGTGAGTGAAAGATGATGAGAAAAAGAGAGTTTTAGCTCTCTATTTATACAATAGCAATGACCTTAATTTTATTTTTAGGTCACAAAAGGCCGACATGGACAAAAATACATCAAAATATTGTTTTACATTAAATGTCATAATTTAAAACCCTAAATCAAGCAAAATGATGACGTCATGCCCCTTTAGGGTGACGTTAGGCCCCTTTAGGACAATGTTGGCTTCCTGGAGCAAAATGTTAGGCCTCCTTGGGCCTTAGGAACTTGCCACATGTGCCATTTGGCACATAAATGCCTTCCAAAACCTCCATAAGTAATGGATGATGTCATGTGTGTCCTAGGTGACGTCATGGGCCTTCCAAGGCCAACGTCCTGGTCGAAAAGGCACAACCCCCTTGGGTAAGGCTCTGCCAAGCTGCCTCTGGTGGAACGTCCTCCTCTTCTCCGGTGCAAACCCTCTAATCTATCTCTGCCCCCTGCTGTTCACGAAAACTAGGGCCTGCAAAGACAAATGAGCACGCCCTCCAAGGATCTCAATTCATAACATCATGATAAGTGAATCCAATCAATAAATAAGCCATCTAAGCATGTGCATCAAAGATCATTATATCAAATAATTAATTGCTCAAAGACACTATGTGACTTGTCAAGCTTTGGATATGGGAGGGTTGACGAGGTGTCCTACTGGGTAGATCTTGTGCTAGGTCAAGGAGAGTTTCCAAGAGATCCCTCTCTAAGCCATGTAAAGTGGATGAAGTGGTTGGGGTCAAGACTCAATGGGCATAGGGCTCATGACATACAAGGGGTTGTAGTGTCTCATTCATGGGTGCCTTTGTAGAGGGTGTGTGGTACCTTCGTCTGCAATGCACTTTTTTCAAGCCCATGAATTGCCTTTTATCTTTCTTTCTTTGTTTTCTTTCAATATAGCATAAAGAGAGGTTGAAGGTCACTGCCCTGGCGTGGTGACCCGATAACGACATTTTCACCTACAAGTACTTTCACAGAGATGAGAAGGCTGGCTTGTGATGAGACCCCCTTCCCTCAGCCATGCAACTGAGAGCCATTACCCTGGTGTGATGGCCAAAAATGGTAATGTCATACCGTTAGGTAGCCATGGACGTGATAGGTCGTCTCGTGATGAGACCTCCTATTCTTCAACTAACCTTTTAAGCATTCTTTATTATATTGTGGGTCCCCTGTACTAAAAGATAAGCGTTTTATTGCTTTCTTGGGTGATCCTTGGGCGAAGCAACTGGATGGTTTATACAAGGCTTTTATCTTTTACCCAACATCAACCCCTTTGGGCCTTCAACCCCTTCTTCCCATAGAATGAGGGACAACCCCTTCTTAGGTCAATACACCCTAAAATCCCAAGAGATAAGGAAATGGAGGGGAACAATGATGGAAAGAGCTAAGTATGGTCGGGAATGGTACAATGGCTCATTAAGGGAGTTTCCAGTAACAAACCAATCCCCAAGGAAGACCACTTACTAGGGCATAATGTCAACCTCCAAGGTGAAGCAGGGCAACAAGCATAATGTCCAAGCATATATCATGAAATCTAGAGCAATCTAAGATACAACATAATCAAATGGCTTAAATATTGAAATGATGCTCACCATAATACTGACTTGTACCTCATGGGGCAAGGCCCACTGCCTTCCGGAAGCCAACTGGTGTGGTGGATGCCATCTGCAAACCTATGACCATCTGTGGTGGTGAGTGGGCTTCTCATCTGTGCAAAAGGGTACTGCTGGTCATATAGTCTCTCGACACTCCATATTTGCAACCTGAGGGCCTCGAGACATAATCTCCTTAGTTATCCACAAAATGGGGATAACACACACAATTACTGGAAATCAAATAGCTGAAGTATAAAAATTAATTTCACACAGCACATGTATTACTACTTCAATAACTGCTTTTCATTCCTTCTAAAAACTTACAGGGAAACTTGTACAGGCTTCCCAAAAACAACATAGCACGGATGCCAAAAAACACCTCAAACAGAGCGGAACAACTTGTTGGAACAATACGACTTGTCCGTATCGATTATATGGACACCTGTACTACTTTGTTAGTATGATTGTATAGATCCGTATAGTACCGTCCGTACGACTATACAAAGTTCCATATGATTTGTACTGATCTGTATGGTCCTGTCTGTACGATTGTACATAACTGTTTTGTACGCTGTATGGACTGTTGCACGGAACTACATATTGTGAGAAACGTCTCTTTTTTGGCTGCTTTCTCTCTCTCCTTCTCTGTCTCTCAACTTGCTCAGTTTCTCAAGTGTTCACGTGTTTATGAACTCTCTATCTTGACTTGCCTTTATAGTTTTAGCTATGACCAAAACCCTAATCTAATTTCTAAGATAAGTCAATCAGGGATGAAATACACTTTTTAGAATTAGCTGCTAAAAATAAGACTTTCACTTTTTAACTAAAGTGAATTACAAAATAGAGTTTACTTTTCGAAAATAGAATCACTTTTCGAAAATAGAATTACTTTTCGAAAATATCTCGAACTACTTCTAGCACGTTCACATGGAATTCGTGTGGAAGTTCCTATTCAAGCTACATAATTCTCAACACTCCCTCTTAGTGAGGAAGGAATTCTGCACCAATCTAAGTTTGTCTCTGAATGCCTCAAACTTCCCATTTTCCAAGGGCTTGGTTAGAATATTAGCTACTTGCTGATCTGTGGGAATATACTAGAGCTTTACTGCTCCCTTTTGAACTTTGTCTCATATGAAGTGATATGTGATCTCTATATGCTTGGACTTGTCATGAAACACTGGATTCTTAGAGAGTTTGATACAACTTTGATTATCACAGTAAATGATCGTGGGATCCAACTCCTGGTCAAACAATCCTGCAAGTAACTTGCAAAGCCAAATGGCCTCATGTTAAATTTTATATGCAGCAGCGAGAGCCATTCTCCTGGAGGATGGCTAAGACCCTAAACGAGATCTAGGGCCCCCAGTGCACTCCTGGGGTATGTGGTCTGGGACCAAACAGTCAATGCCATGACAAAAGACCCTCCTTAG
>ML803493.1:67205-113601 GCA_009831015.1 Picea engelmannii
TTCAGCTTGGCTCTAATACCATGTTAATGTTTAAGCCATTATTATAGATGTTTGCATTTCATTAGATAACAATAGCATAATCCAAGATCACTGAGAAATACACAATCACAAGAGACACAACATTTATCCTGGGAAACCCTCTACGGGAAGAAAACCCAGCAAAGCTTCCTTAATATAGATAGCCAATACAATGCCGAGAGATCTCTTATGCTAATACATAAAGTCCTCTCCTAGATATGCGCCACTCTCTCTCTCCTTCTTCTTCGGTAACAGATCAGAACTTGTCTCTCAAACTGAGCAAGTGAGTTATATCTAAGTGAGGCGCTAGCCTCCTTTATTTATACAAGTCTGGCACGTGTGAAGTGTCTCTTCACTGGCAGGGCCCTCTTCTCAAACTGGGTGGGTAAACCCACCTTTATTATATTTCTGGGTCTCTTTAATATCTGCTGGGGCCGACTTCTTATTCTGCCTATTACAATTGTCTTTTGACCAATCCGCAAAAGGGGATTTGGTCCTATTACAATAAACGACATGATCAATCCACAATGGGGATTGATCCTATGAATAATATATCAATAATAATAAGAATACTCTTTGCAGTTACATTATTTTAACAAAGTGCCAACTCACCTACTCATATTTTTATGCATGTACACAGTACAAGTGCCAACTCACTCATTTCACATATTTTTATGCAACAAGTGCATCCTCCTAGTCCAAGTGACAAAATAGATGAAAGTGCTCATACAACTGAAAGAGAACGTAGAAAATGTTTGAAACAACCAAAACTAACACTCCCCACCAAACCAAGCCACTCCCTCTTCATCTCGAACTTCTTCTTTGCTAGGGGTTTCATCTTAATGTTGACCACTTATGTATCTAAATGAACATAACTCCTAACCACTGTGCCATTTTGTACTTTGAAATCTTTTCAGAATATTCAAGGTGTACTTCCCTTGTTGAAGGAAGACTTCGTTAGCAACCTGCCAAACTTCAACGTCCTTCATGTCAACTTGACTGGCCAAATTCTTCTCACATCACATCATGAGCTATTAAGGATTTCCTACAATGATAAATGTGTCTATATATAGGACTAAGAGAAGTGGATAAGATTTATAAAGAAACGAAAGATAAAAATTTGCACAAATCTTGGAAAGCCTCGACATGTGTAACAACTCATTGATCTCGAATCAAGCAAAATAACTGCTTAGACCCCTCTGTGTTGATGTTATGGTCGCTGCGGGAGGTATTAACCTCTACTTGTAACCTTTGACCTGAATGCCTAGACCCGCTGCTCGGACCCTTGCCTGAGGCTTCCTAATGACTTATGCAGTTGCCCAAGTCCTTCTGGGCACTGCCCGAATTTTTATGGGGATGCTCAAGCCCTTTCTGGGCTATCTACCCGCTGCTCAGGGCTGCTCGACAAATTTCTGGGTATGCCCGGATCTTGTGGCCCCTGCTGGGCGACTTTGTGGCCCTCTGCACATTGCTGGTCTGGTCTGTTGTCTGGCTGCTGCAACCCACGCACAACTCTTCCCAGCTCTTCTGCGTAGTTGCGGTTGCTTTTTTGGCTGCTAGTGGGCTGGCCCGTGGCCTACCTCCACCTACTGGCGACTGGTCTCTCTCACCTAGCCGTCAACCCCCTGTGGACTGCTATGATTCTGTCGACGATCTCCTCTGCCAACGCTGTGGCTGTCGTTGGTGCCCACGTCCTCCAGTCTATTGCTACTACAACAACTCGATCTTTCCATCTTCACTGCTGTTCTCACCGACCTTCCAGCCTCCACACTTCTTTAGCCTGTGGATGATCCTTCTGTCTGCCATGGCTCCTGTACGTTGTGTTGATGTTTTGGTAGTTGCGGGAGGTATTTTCCTCCTAGACAAATTTTCTTAGAGAAGAAGAAGATTCCAAGAAGTCAAAGGAAGACTATTTAACAGTTGAAGAACACCCCGGAAAAGGATAAAGTGAAATAGAAGACCACAGAAGAGAAGTCGACCTACAAGAAATAACAATAAAGTGGAAATATAATTTCGAGGAAGAGAAGTCGGCGCACAAGAAAGAATAAATTAAATTTGAAGACCTAGAATAAAAGTTGGCACCAAACATGCGCCCAGATTAGTATAAATACAAGTTTATGTCAGTTCATTTGTACAGACATACAATTCTCCTTCTGGAGTGCGCACTAGGCAGCTGCAGTTGCAACAATTTCGCTATTTCTGGTCTTTGTTTCTCTTGGATAGTGTGCCCCACTTGGGGAAGTATATTCTTGGTGGATCTTGGTGATTTCTCTTGTGCGCTACCTCTAGAGGAGTTGCGCTAAGGTTGTGTGGTGCTGCTTAGTTGCTTTATGCCAGTTGCAGTAGCAGTTGTAGTTACCAGTTACCAGTGGCGCCAACTCTGTGGTGCCAGTTCTAGTGATGCACCTATCTTGGTGCCAACTCTGTGGAGTGCTATCTTGGTGCTAGTTCTGTGGTGTTGATCAGTTGTCTACCCTCGCTAGCGTTTGACAAGAAGAGATAAGTATTTGTTATCAGGGTTCTTCATTGTTGGTTTGCTCTTGTGATTAGAGCTTGTTCATGGTTGTATTGGAATATTCTCTCTAAGAAAAGTTGGCTGGGTTTTTCACCGAGTTTGGGGTTTTCCCAGGATAAATCTTTGTGTCTTCTTGTGCTTGTTTATCTGTTGCTTATATATTTAAGTATATGATTATTGAATGTTAAAAGAAGATAAAAATTCTATGGTAAATGTTAACGAAAGTATTGAAAATCTAACATGGTATCAGAGCAGGTTTCTTTCAGAACAGTCTAATCGCTGGAAGGAAGATCGTGAGATTTGCCACATTATTGAGATTTGCCGCTGCACATGCAATTTGCCGTTGCACAGTTTTCTTTGTCAAGGTCATTGAGCACTTATTATAAAATCGATTAGGACAAACTCCATCAATAATCAACTTGCCCTACTCTAGCGCACCTACTACACTTCTCAGATTGACTTTGCATCAAAATTGAATTTTTAGGGTTTCATGCTTGTTGACATTTTCCTGGACATTGAACCTTCTGATTCAGATTTCTAACTTTTCTTGTTGATGTAATGTCTCAGATTAGAAGACAAAGTTGGATGGTGTATTTGTATATAAGATGAGGGTGTTTGCAGGGAGACGTACACTTGGAAAAATGACATTTATCCAAGCAATGACAGTAGATCCAAAGGGATCTTAGATCTAGTGCACTTAGAGGAATCCCAAGAGTTGGAGGTGTTAAGCTAATGCTGTTATTAGGTTATTTTCAATTTACTAGAGCATTCAATGCATCTCCAAAACAACAACATAAAGAGGACCACTGAAAGAAACACAATCACAAGGTACACACATTTTATCCCGGGAAACCTTCATGGGGGAGAAAACCTAGCAAAAACTTCCTCAATAATAGATTGCTAATACAATGCCAAGACTAAGACCAAACCACCAAGAATAAACTAGGACTGAGCATGCGCCTCTCTTCTCCTTCCTCTTGCAACTGCAACTTCCTTCAAATGATGCGCACTAGAAATGTGAGTGACTGAATGAACAAGTGAGGCGCTATCCTCACTTTTAAATACTAGTTGAGGAGGTGCTAGGGTTATGTCTCTTCACTTAGTAGGGCCGACTTCTTCCAAGAGTGGTTAAAACTACTTTATAAACCCTAGGGGCCGACTTTACAAATACCACCATATAAATATGGTTTGACCAATCCAAAATAGGGGATTTGGTCTTATACAAGACCCGACATGATCAATCCACAAAAGGGGATTTGATCTGTAAGATAATAACTCAAATATAATTAGAATATTCTTCAAAGATACAATATTTCAACACTCCCCCTTAACGAGAAGGGTATTCTATTGACATAACCCAATACAACATCATTAGGAGAGAGAGAGGGCAACAACATCATCAACATCTGGAACACCGACTGGCATATCTACAAATCATCGAAAGTTTTTCTCATCATCAATATCATCATCATTCACAACATGGAGCTGGAGTAGCATCATCATCATCATCTGCATGAAGCTGAAACATCAACATCAATTAGCATAACGCTAAAACAACAATATCACCAACTCGAGGCTGGTACACCATCATCAACAACACGAGGTTGATACAACAACATCATCGACAACACGAGGATGAAACAACATCATCAGCATGAGGCCGAGACAACAACATCATCAGCACGAGGTCGAGACAACAACATCATCATCATATGGCAACATAATGAGGCAGGTGCAACAACAACATTTTGTGGTACTCTGACGAACCGTCCTTACCGGACCTTCAAGATCTGCCCAGGAAGCAAAAGATTCCCTAGGATATAAAATCCTAACAAGCTACCACCTGGTACTCTGACAGACCGTCCTTACCGGACCTTCGAGATCTGCCTTGTTGAAATATTGTAATTGCAAAGAGTATTCTATTCATTATCGAGTTATTATTCATTAGATCAATCCCCTTTTGTTGATTGATCATGTTAGGCATTGTAATTGACCAAATCCCCTTTTGTGGATTGGTCAAACCCTAAATATATTATGCAAATTGAGAAGTCGGCCCCCAGGCTAATTAAAATGGTTTTAACCACTAAGAAGACAAGTCGGCCCTGCCCAGTGAAGAGACACCTTTCCAACACCTGTCAGTTTGTATAAATAAATGAAGCCAACGCCTCATTTGATCACTCTCTCATTCGCTCACTTAGTGCACAAGTCTGGTAGCTACAGTTGGGAGAAGAAGGAAGAGAGAGGCACATTGCTCAGTAGAGGATATTCTCTAGTGTTTGGTTTATTGTCTTGGCATTGTATTGGCTATCTATATTAAGGAATTTTTTGCTGGGTTTTCTCCCCCATGAGGGTTTCCCAGGATAAATGTTGTGTATCTTGTGATTGTGTTTCTCTTAGTGATCCTATCTATGCTATGGTTATCTAGTAAATTGAAAAGAAACCTAATAATAGCTTAAACCTTCACATGCCTAGGAATCAAAAGATTCCCTAGAATATAAAATCCTAACAGAGCTACCACTACTGACCATAGTTGGCATATACATGCACAGGTACTCTGACAGACCGTCCTTACCGGACCTTCGGGATCTGTCTAGGGATGATCAATCCCCTAGGATATAAAATCCTAATGGAGCTACCCGCTGTTAGTCAAGATACCATAGTATCATCAACATCACTCCCCCTTTCGAGGGAGGTCCTTTTAGACTACACCAAGCTTGTCTCGGAAGTACTCAAACTTCACACGATACAGAGGCTTGGTCAACACATCTGCAACCTGCTCATTTGTGCCAACATATTGGAGCTTTACAACTCCCCACTTCACACCATATCATGAATGTAGTGATATCGGATCTCTATGTGCTTCGACTTATCATGGAACACTAGGTTCTCCGTCATCTTTATGCAACTCTGGTTATCACATAGAATCATGGTGGCTTCCATCTCCAGATCGAATAGACCTGTCAACAACTTCCAAAGCCATATGGCTTCACAACTGGCAGAACATGCTGCAATATATTCTACTTCTGTCATGCTGAGAGCAATACTGGATTGCTTCCTGCTTTGCCATGAAGTCATTTAATTCTTTTGCAAGTTTTATTTCAAGTACTTCATGTTATTTCAAGTTACATTTTTTTGTTAAGTACTTCCTTTTTACTTGCACGCAATCTTTATTTTACATTCAAGCATTTGACATTTAAGCAAGCACATCTTGCTCAACACACAACTAACTTAATCTACCTTAGTCTCATAGGGCTTAAAATTAACTAGTTTTAATAGGTCACTCACTACTGACCCAACTTTGCCATCTAAACGAGAAATGTAAGGAAGCAACATGAGGTGCTAGATCAGGGATGATCTCACAACGCTTGGTGTCCTTCCCGGGAGTACTTCTTTTCTTGGGTTGACCTGTGGAGCTAGGGTGGGGCCTTGTTTGCCTCACTTATTGAGCACCCAACAACTATTTGGTACAAGCAGGGGGGGTTTTGGGGTTGTCACTTAGTTAGGACTCATTCTCTAACTTAATAACCTAACTAATCCTAATTCATCCACTACAACTTTGGGAAATATACATTGGCATAACTTTTATGGTTGACACTTAAGTAATCTTGCAAGCACTCTACTTTCCATTTACTTTCATGCAAGCTTATTTCAGTTTTGTGGATGTTATCTAAGTGACTTAGAGTTGCGCCCTTGCCCTTGGAGGCTTCTTTGGAGCATTTCAATTTCAGTTTTAAGTTGTGTTGGTTTATTGGATTAACCCCTTGAAGTTGTGCATCCTTTGGAGGCAAATTCATTGTTTGGGTTTGTGTTATCTATTTGTTTATGCCATTGAAGCAACCACTTAGAGTTGCGCATCCTTTGGAGGCACTCTATTGTTTGGGTATGTAGGCTTGATGTGTTGGTGTGATCTTTTCCTTTGAGCAATCTTTATTTCTTGCACAATCAAGTATTTCAAGTTAGTAATCAAGTTAGTGCTTGTGTCTTTTCTTGTCCATAGTTGTATAATTGTATGATTGTTGCATCTTTAGCATTCTTAGATTTGTAGATAATTGTTTATATCCTTTAGTTGTATCTAGCTCTATTTCCATGCTTTTGTAATCTTGTGTGACTCTTTGTAGAATCCATCTCCTATAACTTTAGTTGACCCCTTGCCCAACCTTAGGCACTAGTCTTAGTTGTCTTAGGAAAGGGCTTGCCTTTGCATTGAATAATTGCACTTTGCATTGTTTGCTTCTCATATAGGCTAGATCCCCCAAACCTTTAACTAATTAAAATCAACTCCTAGAAATTAACTTCTTAACTTCACATAGTAACTAGGGTCTACCCCCTTGGCTTCCCTAGGAGTAAGCATAGACGAAAGAGGTTCAAGTCGAGGTGACAGTGGGCATTGAACCTAGGCATTGTGCCTTCAAGGACACACTAAGTGAGTTGGACTTAACTCACGTTTGCAAGTGTGTATAAGGGTGACAATAGTTCCTTCAAGGGCACCATACTTCTCTGCATCTTGAATAAGTTCCCTTGCCCACGCTGACTTTCTCTTTTGAGAGATTTTCATACGGGGAGGTTCTTGAGATTCTATCATATCATGATCTTTTGGAATCTCATCATCAGGGGTAACTCTAACTTCCTTCACTGGTTCTGCAACTCTTGGAGCTACATGTTCTTCTTCATATACTTCTTCAAGCTCGCATTTCCTTGATCTTTTGAGTGATGCATCTTCATCAAAGGTTACATCTTCGCTGATCTCAATATGATGGTAACCTGGTATGTAAATTCTGAAGGCCTTAGAGACCTCACAGTATCCAACAAATATTGCCTTCTTTCCAGCTTAGTTCTCCTTTCTTTTGGAATGTGTACAAACACTGGACAACCAAATATTTTGAGATGGCTTACTTCTGGTGAACATTTCTTCGAGGGTTTTGAATCCAAGTGCACTATGAGATAATCTGTTTTGGACATAAAATGCTGTTCTTATTGCTTCAGCCCATAAGTGCATTGGAAGATCTTGATTGTGAATCATAGTCTTCACTGCTTCCATAATTGTTCTATTCTTTCTTTCTGCTATGCCATTTCGTTGAGGATTATAGGGAGTGGTGACTGGTGAGCTCCCTCTTAATCCAGACATCTTTGCAAAAACTTCCAAATTCATTTGAGGTGTACTCCTCCATTATCTGACCTGAGTATCTTGATTTTTCTTTCGGAGAGGTTTTCTACCAAGGCTTTGAATTCCTTGAACTTTTCGAGTACTTCATCTTCTGATTTTAAGAAATAAACCCAAGTCTTACGAGAGTAATCATCAATAAATGATACATAGTATACATACCCACTTAGAGGTTGATGGCATTGGACCACATACATCTCTGAGTGGATGATCTCCGAGATTCCTTCTGCTTTACATCCCTTGCATACACCTTCATGATCAACCTAAAATTCTTGTAAACCTGTAACTACCTTGCTTACATATGGTAAGGCTTTGTAGTTGATGTGAGCTAGTCTTCTATGCCAAAGTTTACAAGGACTCTCAGTGGAGTGAGTCAAGGCTGCATCTAAGTGACCTTTTAATTTGTACAAACCACCTTCTTCTGTTCCAATAACAACTCCATCTTCTATGGTTTTTCCTTTAAGCCACATAAGAACTTCACCATCTATGAATGCAACCCTGAAACCTTTCTTATCTAGAGCTGAGATAGAAAGTAAGTTCTTTGTCAAACTTGGTACATAAAGTACATCCTTCATTCTCATTGGAGTCCCTGAATCAAGTTTGTAGGTGGATTCTCCCATTCCTTTGATAGGGTACTGATAATCATCTCCAAGTGAAACTTTCTGGGGAAAGTCCTTTTCTGTAAGACTAGAGAGAATGTCTTTCTGACCTGTCATGTGCTTTGAGGCACCGCTATCTATGAGCCAAGTATCCTCTCCAGGTGTCACAGTTCCTGAGAGGGCAATAACGTACATCCTTCATTCTCATCAGAGTCCCTGAATCAAGTTTGTAGTTGGATTCTCCCATTCCTTTGATAGGGTACTGATAATCATCTCCAAGTGAAACTTTCTGGGGAAAGTCCTTTTCTGTAAGACTAGAGAGAATGTTTTTCTGACCTGTCATGTGCTTAGAGGCGCCGCTATCTATGAGCCAAGTATCCTCTCCAGGTGTCACAGATCCTGAGAGGGCGGAAAATAAAACATAATCTTCAATCTCTTCTTTAGTCAACTTCTTGTGTGGCTCATCATCTTCAACTGCATGGGCATGATGCCTTTTGTTATTTCTCTTCTTGTATTCTTCCCTTCTGGCAGGACAATTCTTAGCAATGTGTCCCATCTTATCACAATGATAACATTGATAAGAGGAGAAATCTTTTTCCTTTCTTTGACCCTTACGGTATTTCTAGAATCTCTTTGGAGGGTGAGATTCTTTATGGAAGTGGGTGAATCTCTTTGGGGAGTGTGATTCTTTATGAAGGTGGGTCTCCTTTTGGAAATGAGACCTTTTATTTCCTCCTTTAGCATGAGCAGCTAGGGCTTGATCTTCATCCCTTAATTATACGACTTCCCGGTTGGCTATTCTTGCTTCTTCTTGAACACATTCTTCCCATAGACTGTCAAATTGGAGTTTCTCTTTTCTTGCACAGATAGTTTGGATGAAGGCATCCCAAGGTCTTGTGAGACCATTAAGAGTTGTCATGATGAGTTCATCTTCATCCAAGTTGTCTCCAATTGCTTCTAACTGTTCTTTGAATTGAGTAACCCTAGAGAAATAGTCTTGAACTATTTCTCCTTTCTACGTCTTTGTATTCTTGAGTTGGGTTCTCAAGTTCATCTTCCGGTTGATTTTCTTTCCTTCATACATTCTAGTTTGGGCATCAAACATCTCGTTTGGAGTATTCTTAGAAGACACTTGAGGGATCAAGTGGTCTTTAATGGAATCTGCAATTATTTTTTTGGCCCTAATCATATTCTTCTTGTACTTCTCTTTGGTTGCTTCTTCTTCGGGTTCCGGTACATTTTCTTTTATGAATTTTGCAAGGTCATTCTCTTCAAGAATGAGTCCGATTCTGTACTTCCAGGCACATAAATTTTCCACACCTTATAACTTGTCAATAAGCTTGGTGCTTGCAGACAGCTTGACCTGGAGCTAGGAAAATGACCAGAAAATGAAAGTGCTCAGAAAATGACTCTGAACTTACCAGGAGATGTGCTGGGCTGAGGCGAGTTGCTTGGAGCTGACTGTTTCCAAAAATTCCAAGTTTTACCCCTTGAAACTTGACCTGCGCAAATTTGGACTGGTACTTCTAGTACTGGTTCTGGTTTCCTAGTTTTTTGTTTTTTTGTTTTTTTGGTAACAGTCAAAACTAGGGTTTGACTTTTCAGAGAGTTTGGTCACTGAAAAGGTGCACTCAAGCTGCCAAAGGATGTGCTAGGGTAGGGCGCACTTCCCTAGATAGTTTTTGGTCAGAAATTCCTCTCCAACAAAAAGCCCTAATTTCCTTGTACGACAACAATGATGTTTTTAGATACCCAGTGAAAGGTGCTCTATTCAGTGAAGCTCTGATACCATGTCAAGTTTAATGTTGTTATTAGGTTATTTTCAATTTACTAGAGAATTCATTGCATTTCTAAAACAACAGCATAAAGAGGATCACTGAAAGAAACACAATCACAAGGTACACAACATTTTATCCCGGGAAACCCTCATGGGGGAGAAAACCCATCAAAAACTTCCTCAATAATAGATTGCCAATTCAACGCCAAGATTAAGACCAAACCACCAAGAATAAACTAGGACTGAGCATGCGCCTCTTTTCTCCTTCCTCCTGCAACTGCAACTTCCTTAAAAAACTGCGCACTAGAAGTGTGAGTGAGTGAATGAACAAATGAGGTGCTATCCTCACTTATAAATACTAGTTGAGGAGGTGCTAGGGTTATGTCTCTTCACTTAGTAGGGTCGACTTCTTTCAAGAGTGGTTAAAACCACTTTATAAACCCTAGGGGCCAACTTTACAAATACCACCATACAAATATGGTTTGACCAATCCACAAGAGGGGATTTGGTCTTATACAAGACCCGACATGATCAATCCACAAAAGGGGATTTGATCTATAAGATAATAACTCAAATATAATTAGAATATTCTTCGAAGTTACAACATTTCAACAGGAGGCAACAATGACGATGTTTCCTACAATATAGAACAACTCAAATGGGACAACAATAACTAGACGCCAGGTTTTGCATATCAGGTTTGATATTTTATACTGCTGTAGCCTAAGTAAGTGTTGTAACTAGAATAACAATCTTTAGAGTTCTATTACTGCTATTGCTATTAAATGTTTAGTAATACTTGAATATTTTTGGTATTATGATCATTAACTAAAAGCTCATTGTTCAATATTAATGATGCACTTGTTTACAAGATAAATTGATCTCCTCTAGAGATGTTCTTTGTTGTTGATCTTGTTCCAGGCAGGTTATCTTGTAGATTCCATAGAGGTTACCATGGAGATGTTGTTGTTCTTGTTTCTTGTTTCGGGAAGGTTATCATGGAGGAATGATTGGTCACAACACTGGAAGAGTGTTGTTCTTATTTCTTGTTATTGTATTTTTTTGTTTTGGCTCTTGTTCCAGGAAGGTCACGAGTGATAGCTCTGAGAAGGAGCTACTGTGACGATTGTTCCCGTTCTTGTTTTTATTATTGTTCTTATTATAAGAGTATTATTCTTGTCTGTTATTTTCCCTTGTTGTTTCTCTCGTTCTGGGCAGGTCACATGTGATAGCTTTGAGAGGGAGCTATAATGACGGTTGCAGTGTAATGTCCCCATCCGCTTAGGAGTCATAAGGGAGTAATTCCGCTAGCCTAATAAGTTCCCGTGGGCTAAGGCAGAAAATGACCAAGGGGACATGACTTGCCTAGGAAAGACTTTATAAAGTAAAATTGGGAATAAAAGGGGGACATGGGTCCTAGGCTAACGAAAAGTCACTTTTTAATTATAAAGTGAAGGAGCCACTAAAGTGACTTTAACAAAATACAATAAATAAGTGAGTGGGAAAAGACTCAAGTGAATATTAAAAGGGAAAATTAGGAGTCTCTCCTCATTCTTGCTTTTGCTCCTTTGGAAAATAGATTTGAGAGCTCTTGAGAAGAGAATCTAGGGTTTTCAGAAACCCTTTGCAATTATTTCTGATTTCGGTGTTGGAACTATACACCCTAGTCGGATTTGAGTATGGGATCACTTCAGATTTCGTCATTGAACTTCTTTGCTATTGAGTTTGATCTCCTTGCAGCCGGATTTCTTTAGTTGAGGGTTGAATTCCTTAGTGTGGTGGCTGGGTTGGAAGTTATAGTGGACGACTTGCTTAAACAAGACATAAATCTCTGTGTGAAGGTCGAGTATCTTTATCCTGGGCGCATTCTGCAATAGCTGGGCGCATATCCTTGTGAAAGGCAGCGCTAGCTTGCTGAGGGCCGAGTTATTACTGTGTAGAAGTAAACCCTTGGTTGGAGGACTGATATTCTTCATGGTAGACAGAGTTATAGTGTGGGAAGTGCGCCCAATTTGTGCCTGTTGATACTTCTCTAAATCTGGGCAAGTGATTATATTGGGTCGAATACCCACATTCATCCTGGGTGCATTTTACCTCTCCTTTATTTACAGCTGCATAAATATATATATCTGTTGGTGCTTCTAGAGGGGTCGAATCTCTATGTTGAGGTGTTTATTGCTGCTGATAGAAGATATCCTTCCAATCTTATCAGATCACTACAAGAGCTCATACTCTCACTCATTAATTCCAGGTTCTATCTGATTATTACAGCCTGTGGTATTTGTGTGCTTATGTTATAAATGAAATTACCATTGTAATCTTTCTTATGCTAGTAATGGAGCTGTCTGTGTATGATATTTTTGTTTTTAATAAAAGGAGCAACAACTATTTCTAGCGTTTTGCATTTAGAGTAATGTATTTCTGTATTGGTTATAAGTGGAAATGATCTAGGAGCTGTTAGAATACTTTCCCTATTGTAAGAAAATACAAGGATTGCATCGACAACAGTTTGTATACGAACTGTTTGAAGAAATACCTCAGAGATAAACCCTCCTTAAACTCAGAAAAATCGCCTAAAACACAAGGGGATATACCAAGGGGGTATCTTACATGAAAGAGGCAACATATGAGATGGTCTCTAGCTGAGACATGTAACAAACTATCCAGACATCCATGTAATGAAGGAGAAATGGACGAAGTCAAAACCTTCTGGCAAGAAGGGTACTTTTGCGTGATATAGAGTATCTCATATATAGATTGACTGTAAGGAGCAAAAGGCTCCGAAGATGACCATATAGATCGCTCTAATTCAGTTGATCACTCTTCAGATCATCGGGAAGAGTCAGTATTGCCAGAAGGGCCTAGCCAGAATTGTTGCAGTGATCAGGAAGAGACCAGCTTGGTCCCGTGATACTTTGCAGGATGCAAAGGGGATATAGATATATGGCATTGATGAGCCATATCATGAAGAGGAGTAGATGGCTCCACCAGTGGTGAGGCATGCGACCCCACCAAGTACTAGCTCAGAAGGAGCTAGAGTTCAGAGGGAGTCAACCCTCAGGATCTAGTAGGGAGGAGCAGCCTCCCCATGACAGTGTATAGGAGATCAGACTTCAGAGGAGATCAACATATGCAGAGGGAGTAGATGGCTCCAGAGATTATATAGACTCAGAGGGAGTCAAGCTTTAGAGGGAGCATGCAGACTCAAAGTGAGCTTGATCTCAGAGAGAGTTAGTGGCTTAGAGACTTCCATTCATAAAGTATTCCTCCTCAGATTCGGATGGGAGAGAGAGACGTCTTTCAGGACTGACAGACAAGTGCCATGAGTTGAGGAGGCTAGATCGAAGCTTCAGAGGCTTCGAGGAGATATGAGACCTCCTGGGAGGATTCCCTTGTTTCAGTGACAGAGGAGGAAGCCAGTCAGAAGGACCGGACATGGATTTTTCCGTTAGTTTTGAGACTAGAAGGGAAGTCTGTGGTGACTTCCAAGTTGATCTACAAGATCAAGCATGCTACAGATGGCAACATAGAGATGTACAAAGCTTGATTTGTGGCCAGAGGATTCTCCCAACAAGAGGAGAAGATTATGATGAGACACTTGCTCCAGTATCCAGAAAAAGTGTATATAGAGCATCCACAAGATATATGAGAAGGAGTCTCATGTCTGCAGATTGAAGAAGGCTTTCTACGGGCTTAAGCATGCACCCAGAGTAGGATATGCCAGAGAGTTATTTTGATGAGCTTGGGGATGGTTGCCCCTTGATATTGGATGACCTGTTTCTTACAAGGGATGAGAAGCTCACAAATGGGTACAAGAGGGAACTCACTTCAGAGTTTGAGATGAAGGATCCAAGTTTGATGCATTATTTCTTGGGATTGGAGGTGTGGCAGAGGTCAGATGAGATTTTCCTTAGCCAAGGAAAATATACTGTTGAGATCCTGTGGAGATCTGGGATGATGGATTGCAAGTCCATGGCCACACGTATGATGACAAATCTGAAGCTCTTGAGTGATTCATCTTCAGATTTGGTGGATCCCACGATGTACAGACAGTTGATCGGATCCTTGATGTACCTCGTTAACACCATGCCAGACATGTTTTACAGTGAACACTTTGAGTTAGTACATGGTTGAGCCTAGACATGTACATTGAATAGCAACACAACATGTGTTGAGGTACCTACATGGTATAGTTGGATATGGATTGAGATATGTCTTAGATGGAGATGTGAAGTTGCAGGGTTATACAGACTTTGACTGGGTAGGGATTGCAGTGGGTTGGAAAAGCACATCCGAATGTTTCTTTAGTTTGGAATCAGGCATGATCTCATGGTTAAGCAGGAAGTAGACATCAGTGACACTCAATACAACAGAGGCTGAGTATATCACAACTAGTGTTGCAAGCCGTGAAGCAGTGTGGCTTCGAAAGCTGTTTGCAGGGATATTTGATTTAGAGTTGGAGCCAACTTTGATACTTTGTGACAATCAAAGTTGTGTGAAGCTTTCAGAGAATCCTGTCTTTCATGACAAGTCGAAGCGTATAGAGATCATATACCACTACATCCGAGACATGGTGCAGAGAGGAGCTGTAGAGCTCCAGTACATATCCATAGATGAGAAGATAGCAGACATTCTCACCAAGCCTCTGCCTAGAGTGAAGTATGAGTACTTCAAAGACAAGCTTGGCGTGATGCAGAATGTGCACCCTCGTTGAGAGGGAGGTGTGGTGTTTCTCCTCTAGCTGGCTAACCCCTTTGGCCAAGGGTTTCCTATATCAGTCATGTGAGGTGACCGAGGGAGTAATGCACAACTGGGTATTAGTCTTGCCTGCGCCATGCGAGGTGGCTAGGTGTGAATGAGACTACCGGGAGAGGAGAAACATCACAATGTAGTCCTGGAGACTATGGCAGTGGTTGTGTAACACTGGCGGTGATTGTGTGTCATTGGACAATCATTGTGTGCTACTATGGTGGTTGTGTACCACTGGCGGTGACTGTGTCACTGGACAGTAGCTGTGTGCTACTACGGTGGTTGTGTACCACTAGCGGTGATTATGTGTCACTGGACTGTAGTTGTGTGCTACTACAGTGGTTGTGTACCATTGGCGACGATTGTGTATCACTGGACAATAGTTGTGTACTACTATAGCAGTGGTTGTGTACCACTGGCATTGATTATGTATCACTAGATAATAGTTGTGTACTACTATAGCGATGGTTGTGTACCACTGGCATTGATTGTGTATCACTGAACAATAGTTGTGTACTACTATAGCAGTGGTTGTGTACCACTAGCGGTGATTGTGTATCACTGGACAATAGTTGTGTACTACTATGGAAATGGTTGTGTACCACTATGACTGTAGTTGTGTACTACTATGACTTGGCAACAATTGTGTTCCATTGGATGGCATTGTAGTAGCTGTGTGCTACTAGTTGATTGCCATGTAGTCGTGGAGACTACTAGACTGATTGGAAGTAGTTGTGTGCTACTGATTAATTGCAGCATAGTCATAGAGACTGTGGCGAATGATTCGAGCTACCGATGGCATGGTAGTAGTTGTGTGCTACTAGTTGATTGCAGAGTAGTCAGTGGACTATTGGATGGAGACATCGTGGAAAGATACCTCCCTAGCTAAGAGGGAGTGTTGATGTTTTGGTAGCTGCGAGAGGTATTTTCCTCCTAGCCAAATTTTCTTAGAGAAGAAGGAGATTCCAAGAAGTCAAAGGAAGACCATTGAACAGTTGAAGAACACCCGAGAAAAGAATAAAGTGAAATAGAAGACCACGGAAGAGAAGTCGGCCCACAGGAAATAATAATAAAGTGGAAATATAATTTCCAGGAAGAGAAGTTGGCCCATAGAAAATAATAAAGTAAATTTGAAAGCCCAGAATAAGAAGTCGGCCCTAGATAGGCGTCTAGATTAGTATAAATACAAGTCTGGGTCAATTCAGTTGTACAAACAGATAGTTCTCCTTCTTGAGTGCGCACTAGGCAGCTGCAACAATTTTTCTATTTCTGGTCTCTGGTTCTCTTGGAGAGTGTTCCCCACTCGGGGAAGGATATTCTTGGTGGATCTTGGTGATTTCTCTTGTGCGCTACCTTTGGAGGAGTTGCGCTTAAGGTTGTGTGGTGCTGCTTAGTTGCTTCGTGCCAGTTATCAGTTGCAGTTACTAGTGGCGCCAGCTCTGTGGTGCCAGTTCTGTGATGTTGATCAGTTGTCTACCTTCGCTAGGGTTTGACAAGAAGAAGAGATAAGTATTTGTTATCAGGGTTCTTCATTGTTGGTTTGCTCTTGTGATTAGAGCTTGTTCATGGTTGTATTGGAATATTCTCTCTAAGAAACGTTGGCTGGGTTTTTCCTCGAGTTTGGGGTTTACCCAGGATAAATCTTTGTGTCTTTTTGTGCTTGTTTATCTGTTGCTTATATATTTCAGTATATGATTATTGAATGTTAAAAGAAGATAATTATGCTATGGTAAATCTAATGTTAACGAAACTAATGAAAATCTAACATCTTGGCCATCACTTGCACACTCTCTACACACAATTGACTTTCCTCAGTTGGTGCACAACCTCACGCCCTCAGTTGTCTTCCTGTCGGCCAATCTCTGCTACGATTGCTCCACGACAACAACAATCTCGTGCGGTTTACTCCACCATGAATCTCAAGCTAACGGTTCCTCTTCATAGCATATATGCTGCAACTCGATCCAATTACAGTAAATCCTTACACTGACCCGAGCCACTCTTCAACCCATGGATCTGCAACGATCTCTCAGAGCTAATCAATTGGCGGTCCGATTTTGCAGTAGTGAATTTGCAGTGTACAACTCGTACCATCCGTACGCTATACGACGCGATCGTACGATGACTCTCTTCCTCTTTATTTTTAATTACCCTTTTGCAGAATTGCAAAACAAAATCAAATTTTCTTTGTGCTGCAAAAAATATCGTGTGCAATCTGGTTTCTCCTTTCAAAGTCTTGGGTATGATGCCATGTTGAAATCTATAAACCTAGCACTTGCCCATTAATAACGAGCAAAACACATTTACTGAATAATAACACAACTAGGTTACTTAATGATAAAATTCAACGGAAGCAAAATCAGAAACCAAACACATTTGCATAAGAGATTTGTGGGTAAATAACCCCTGGAAAAACCCTTGCAGGAAAACCGGATCTATGATGATTTTATTAATTAAAATCGGGGCTCCCGTCCTGGGATAATGGCCCTTCTGAGGAGATATAAATGCTGTAGCAAATAGCCTAGCCCACCTGGCTGTTATCTCCATTGCTCCCCCATGCACCCTTTCCTTGCCCCCTGCCCCTGCACACCTGAGTGCTCACTCACTCTTTGTGTACCATCACTGTGTCTCATCCTCTCACATAGGCAGTCTTTTGTAACCTTGAGTTTATCCTAAGTCCAAAACCCTAAATCTCCTAATGTGATCAACGACTAAGATCTAATCTCGCGTTCACTTTGGATCTAACGGCTAGGATTTAATTTAATTACTAATGCCAAATACTAGGCATTTATTTAAATTAAACTCACTTTATTACAAGAGTACATTCACTAAAATAAAGTGAATCTTCTATGATTCTAAGAGGCATTCAGGACCACTCCCACGTGTTGACACAAACCGACGTGGAAGTACCTGTCCGATGCTACTAAAAACATCAACAATGAGTACAAAAGAGGTGACTCTTCGTATTCCCAAATTAGCAACTAATGAAATACTTAGGCTAAACTATAGTCATAATATGTTGACTTTATTCCAAATGTACTTTCTAACCTAACTATCTAAGTACTAGATATGACCATTAAATATATAGTCTAATACCCTCGCTATTTGGTCATATTTCATATAATGGCTTGTCCCAAAACATAGCCATATACAAGGCAATATGTAGACATGGTATGCAGTCCACCTTTGAGTTGTGCAATGAATCAACAACTAGAAATGGCAATAATGGAGGTCTACCTATTGAAATTTGGAGGTCTTCCAACATGCAAACCACAATCTCACACGTCGATGTGTTCTATATGCACCAAATGTTTCTCTCAAATGTACTCTAAAAATCAAGCTATGAAGTTTTCACCAATTCCAGGTAATGTTCACTACATGACATATAGTTGGCATGACTAATGTCAAGTAAGTTACCTCACCAACCACTGACTTTTTAGTTGAATGAGAGTCAGTTTAGGCTAAAAGTTCATCTAACCTAATGTAAATGTGTAAATTGTTATCAACTCCGAAAAGATGCTCATTTCTACACCTAGGTACCAAAGTAAACCAAACTGCAAGAGGCAAGCCTCTGGGCCCTACGATACCTTGTAGAGAGAGTCTCATCCACACCTGCACATTTCCCTTCCTATGGATGCTCCACACCTGTAAATTGCCTTCCATGTGGTTGATCCACATCTGCAAATTGCGCCTCTCTACAATTGTTTTCATCTAAGAACAAGCTAAATCGCCTTGGCTTTATCTTTGACAAATTAGGAGCCATGAGTGCTTTCTACTACTCATCCTTATGTTCTTTCTCATCAACTTATGACTCAAGCCAACAAAACCCTGTTGAACACATTGCTTACCTTTGTTTTCATGCTTTCCATTTGTTCCTCTATCAATGCATTGTGGAATTTATTCTTACTTTTTATCTCCAACCTTGTTATTCTTTATCTCACCATATGAATCAACAAGTTTCCCTGCTTCTTCTGAAGCATCCTTGGCACCTTCTACCCCCTATGCTACCTACATATTGTTGCATGATGACTATCCACCATTTTGCCCTTGTCTTCTATGAAAATCAACTGATTTTTAGCCTAACACTAGCCACCATCAACCTGATTCATTTGAACTTTTGACAATTCGTACATCCCTACTCACAACAATCTGATTTGTACAGGGATCCAAATGCCCAGAATCTTTTCTTTCATCAACAAATCCAACAAAATGTAATTTTCTACGTGTGGCATCATCATAAGCAATTGAACCAAATATTTTTAAATGGCTTACCTTGGTTTCTTTCTTGACCAAACCTCCTTAGGTGTGACTTCTATCACTCCTCCAGTGGGACTCTTATTTAGCAATTACATTGTTGTATGCATTGTTTTTGCCCAATACCTATTAGGAACCAATTTTCCATGCAACATCTTCTTTGTCGTGATTATGGCTCTTCTACTTTTCTTTTCACTATCACCTTTTTGCCTACAAATCCCCATTTTCTTACAAAATTTGACAAACATATCAAATTCCTCCCCACTTTTTACCTTTAGATTGCTTATCGTTCTTCCACAGTTTTCTTCAACTATTGTCTTAAACTACATCAAAGCATTAAAGGGCTTCGTTTTTCCTTTGAGAAAGAAGACCCATAATTTAAGTGAAAAAACATCAAGAAGAAGCAACAAGTATATGACCCCTAAAAATGTTGATGTGATCTTAGACCACAAATCTCTATGTGCACAAGCTCCAAGACTCTGCTCACTCTCTAAGCTCTACATGTGTCATCAACCTCCTTGTGCTGCTACATTGCCAAACACGTTGCAAAATTTCCTCCCTTCTCTAGAATAGTAGGTAGCCCAACAACCGCCTCTAACCTACTTTGAAGAGAGAAATGTGGAAAACAAAATGCTCATATTGTTGATGCCAAAGTGAGTTGGCATCAGTATCTCCATTGTCACAATTCTATTCATAATTTTGGGTGCCCCCTATATTGTGTCATGCCCAAATTCAGGCCTATTTCATGGTTGTGTGACTAATTCTTTCACCTAGTCTTGTTATAAGTTATTTGCACATCCACTTGCACACATGCTTTGTGCTTGCATGCCCATGCATAGAACTGTATCAAGTTGTGTGCTCATGCTCTAACTGTTCTTGTGTTGTTCATTGCATTTGTCATGACTTGTCTCATGTGTCATACATGCACTTGTAACACATTTCTACGTGCGTGTGAGTTGCCCTCCTATGCCCTTCTTTTGTTGTGTCTATCACGACGCTTGCATGGAACTACCATTGTGCCTTGCCCTTTGCAGACCCTCTGCATTTAAACTCTAGGGCACATAGGACATGCTATGGCTTGTTACAAGATTTTCTTTTGCATATCTATTTAGTCACGACTGGTTGCTTCTTTTGCGGCATGCTATGCCCACTTGTCTCTCTCTACCAGTTGCAGCTTGTATCCTCTGTTCCAACTATGGTCGACCTTTTTATTTACCTCTCATTTTGTACACCTCTTGAAGCCTCTTTGTGGCCATATCATGGCTTGTGTGTGTAGTTGCCTTTGTGAGGCTTGCGACATCTCCCTATCAATGGTTCACGTACGATCACTGATCCTTCCTTTGAGAACTCTTGATTTCAATTGTTGGCTTGCCCACATTTTTTGCAGCATTCTTACATAGTCACGACCCTTAAGACTCTTCTATGATCTGCGTGTGAGCCCTCAAGCCTAATGTGAATGCCCACACGAATGGTGCTTTATTGGCTACAAATTTTGTACTTTATGTGTGCCTTGTTCCTTGTGTCATCACTTGTTACTCACCCCCTGTACTTGCATAGATTTGCTACTATCGGTTGTCCTGTTGCTTGACAGATTTTTAGATTTTTAATTTTAAAATTTTTTCCAAGTTCTAAACTTGGGTTTTATAAATATTTATTTTTCTCTTAATAAATATATATCTATAGGGTAAACCTACGAAATATTTGAACTGGTAGACTTAACTCATCCTTTAATATCTTTGAACCGACCTTTGCCTGTGTTGACGCTTTTTCGTGCCTTCATAATATGTTTTTCTCTGCCCTTTGAACATGCTCCTCCGAGTGCCAAATGCCTTTGGCCTTGTTTTGTGTTGATGTGATGCTACATTGCTTTGGTCTTGCTTGTCTGACCTGTTATTCCCAGTTCCTAGGGATAACTAAGGAGATGATGTCTCGAGGCCCTCAGGTTGCAGACACAGAGTACCGAGAGTCCACTTGCACAAACAAAGACCCACCTCGCCACCACAGTTCTAGGTTCGTCATGATGGTATCCACCACATCAGCTGGCCTTCAGAAGACGTTGGGTCTTGCTCCATGAGGTACACGTCAAGTATTATGGTGAGTGTCATTTCAATATTTGAGGCATTTGAGTTTGTTGCATCTATTACTGCTTTTGATTATTTGACATTTGCTTGGACAATATGCTCTTTGCCCAGTTTCACTTTGGTGGTTGACACTGCGCCCTAGTAAGTGGGTCACCATTAGGGATAGGTATGCTACTGGGAGGTCCTTTTGACGAGTCATCGTGCCATTCCCGACCATACTTGTCACTTTCCACACTTCATCCCTTCATCTCCTCACCTTTTGGGATTTTCGGGTGTACTGACCCAAGAAGGGGTTGTCCCTCATTTCATGGGAAGAAGGGGCTGAAGGCCCAGACGCTTGTAGCTGGAAAAAGATAAAAGCTTGATTATGAACCTTGCAGATGCTTTTGCCCAAAGGTCTTGAGAGCAATGAAAAGCTTCTCCTAAAAAATCAAAGACCTGCAAAAGCAAACACATAACATAAATGTCCCACTTGATTGAGGGATTTACATAAAGTGTGTTACAAGCTAGACTATACCCCCATGACACTATGTGTACTCCCTTCAAGCGACACTTTGGTACTGCCCCCCAAGCTATTCAATTCACCCTAGGGAGTACCCAGTGTTTGGACCTTAATTAATTAATGGCAATGAATGGGCTTGGAAAAAGGATGCATTGAAAATGAAGGTGCAACACACTCTCTACAAAGGCACCCATAAGTGAGACACTACAACCTCTTGTATGTCATGAACCCTGTTTCCGTCCTTATACACTTGCAAACGTGGACTAAGTCTCAATCCACTTAGTGTGTCCTCAGAGGCACAATGCCTAAGTTCAAGCCCACTGTCACCTTGACTTGAACTCTTTCCGTCTAGGCTTACTCCTAGGGAAGCCAAGGGGGGTAGACCGTAGTTACTATGTGAATTATTAAATGTGTTCTAGGAGTTAATTTTAATTTGTTAAAGGTTTGGGGAAACTAACTTCAATGAGAGGCAAACAATGCAAATGCAAACCTTCAATGCAAAATCAAACCCTTCCCTAAGACAACTAAGACTAGTGCCTAAGGTTGGGCAAGGGGTCAACTAAAGTTACAACAAAGAGATCTAAACAAGCCAAAGAACAACTTTACAAGTTAGATTAGATACAAAAGAATTGAAGCAACTATCAACAAAGTAAAGAATATCAAAATGATATAACTAGATACAAAGATACAATAATCTACAAATGAGATGAACAAACACTTGTTAGATCTAACTTTACTTTGATTTTGCAGGAAAAGAGAGAGATAAATCAAGATTGCATCAACAAACATAACTCAACACCCAAACATTGAAGTGCCCCATGAGAGGTGCGCAACTTCAAAGTGTTTGCTCAAAAGACCCATGCAGGAAAGGAAGCCTCCACGGGCCAAGTGCGCAACTCAAGAGGAAAGATAAAACTTGAAGAAAAGACCTCCACGGGCACTAATGCACAACTTCAAGGCTCAACAACTCAACCACCACAAGATGCTCTATTACAAAACTCGAAAGATAACTTGAAATGGAAATTGTAGAAGGTAAAGAGCATGAACCACTTGAAATGAAATGTGAAGTTAAACCATAGGTTACTTGTGAGTAGATTTTAGAGTTGTAGTTGATTAAGTGAATGTGCTATCCTAGACTAGATGACTAGGGTGCTCAACAAGGGGGACACCTTGTGCCGTGAGATCATCTCTGATCTAGCACCCCAAGCCGCCTCCATAAGTTCCTTGTTTGATGGCGAAAGTTGCAACAGTTAAGGGTGATCTAATTAAACTAAGTTGATTGAGCTCCCAAAGTCTAAGATAAATTGATTAAACAACTTAAGATTACTTGAGCTAAGTGTTTGAAAGAAAGTAGATTGCAAGTGCTTGAAAGGAAAGAAATGAGAAATACTTGAAAGAAATGTACAAGTAGATAGATTATGCCTCCATGGGCTTAAGCAAGATGGTAAATGAAATTAAAAGCTTCTAAAACACTAAGATATCACATGAACTTGAAAGAACAACTAGAAGCATAAACCATCAACTATCTACCAAACTAAACTAGCCTTACGAAATAGCATGGGTGGCAAAGCCAATCCTCTTTGCTAGGTGTAGGCAAAAGAATGCAAAAATGGAAAAACTTAACTTGAAAAAGGAAAGCAAGTAAACCTAGCCACACAACCTTGTCTTAAGGACAAATGGGGCAAACTTAAAATGAAAAACAATGCTAAAATAAAACTAAGAGCTAGCCTTACGATTTTGCATGGGTGGCTAAGCCAATCCACTATGCAAGGTGTAGGCAAATGAAAAGTAAAAAATGCAGAAAATTACTTTTTAAGAGAAGTGCAAGGCCTAGAGACTCTCTTAGGGCTTGCTTATAATAGAAGAAGAAGGAGAAAGAGTTGGGAAGATATTACTCCAACTTAGGAGGCTTCTTTTGGACGTTTTGGGCCCCCTATGGGCTGTAGATCCTCCTCTTTTGATGCAGACCTGCAACAAATCAGCAAACAAAACTTGCTGGAAAAAGTTGCAAAAACACCAAAATCTTGGGAAATTTCTTGTTAGAAGAAACCATACATTTTCTGTGTAAATTTCAGCAAGTAAAATAGATTTGTATGAATTGTTCTAACATGTTAAAATGCCAAAAACCATGTGGAAAAGTACAAAAATGTAAAACAAATTTTTTTAGAGGTTGAAAGTGGGTGAAAAGGAAGATTTCTAGATCTGAAATCTCCACTTGAAACCCTTAGGCCATCCTTCAAATCTTGAATACAAAGCTACATAAACCAAGAGGAAGTGAGTAGATCTAAGAGGTAAACCAAAATACTTTGAAATACCCAAATAAAAGAACTCACTAGATCTATTATGATAATACTAACACAAATCTATCCAAGCAAAATACTTTGCTTGGAATTCTTACTCTAGATTTACAAGCTAAGCATGCACAAGAAAAACAATAAGAACAAAATCACCTCATATGTTGTTAGATGGCACCAAGAAGACTCTGAACACCATGGATCCTCCAAAGATTTCCTTTATTCAATAACAAGCTTGAGCAATACTTGCCACAAGCTTGAGAGAAGAGCAAGAGAAAAAGTGAGAAAGAGAGAAGAGAGGGAGAGGAGAGATTTTGACATAGTAACAATACTGAGAGTAGATGTGTGAAATGAGGGAGGGGAGGCTTTCTTTTATACTTGGGAGCCAAGAGTGACCCCCTCTTGGATGCTCTCCAAGTGTCATTCAATCAAGAGTCATTGAGCATCTCAAGGGGCGCACACTTTTAGGGTTTTGGTAGTGTTAGGGTTTTGGTAGATAAGTGAGGGGGTGAGGTAACACCTTTTTGACAAAGTCCAACAACAAATTAGACTTAGGAGGGTGAACTTAGGGAGAAAGAAGGTTTTTTACTTTAATTTTTGACTTTGCTTGACTTTCTCCTCAAGGGGGGCACACTTTTCGTAGGAAGACGGGTTGTATGAAGTGGTGGCTAGGTGAGGGGGGTGTTTAAGTTAGGAAAAGTGTTTCTCTAACTTGGGAAAGGGGTTTAAAATCATCTCCCACTTTTTCTCTAACCTTTTTGCTTCATTATTACAAAAAATTGACATTTTGACTTTGTCAATTAAACAATTAAATTGCTGACTCTAGACTGACTTGGACTCCTCATGGACAATGACCTAGCAAAACTTGTCCAATTGAGCTGAAACTTGGTCCTAGGGTGTAGGGGGTCTCATTCCATTTCTTTTGAGTACTCATACCCCTATCAAAAATCCCAAGGACCAAATTTTTACATTTTTAACATCAAAAATAATTTAAATCACCATTAATTGGGTAATTTTAAAATTTGAAAAAAACTACTTAGACTCGACGGAATTCCGCAAGACTCTAGAAGATGTCTAGCATGGTCATTTACAATATTCCTAGACCCTAGTCACCCATAGGGCTCGATCATTAGAACGCCTTTCACCACTTTGGAGAATTATTGTGGGAGTGAAAAACTCAACGGTAATTAAAAAGGATGGTTAGGCCAAATTAATTATCTGAGGAAAAAAACACTCGATGAAAGGACTTCCCTAATGATAAAGTCCTAGGCAACTAACCTACAATATGATCCATGCAGACCCATTACATTATTATCCCACGCAGGGGAGCGGAAATTCCAGTTACAAAAAGAAGTGTTAAGGCCAAAAATGCCTTGTAGAACCAGTAAGTCTTCAACTTTGTTGCACCATCAGGTACATAGCTTCATGGCACAAGGAGTTGACCCCCTAGTCGAAATAGGTGGTCAACAAACCCCATGCCCAAAAGTCTTTCTGCCATCCATGACACCTCATCCATACGACTTAGAGGGAGGTTCCCTTGGGAAACACCCCTAAACTTGAGGAACTCACCCA
The DNA here is from genome assembly GCA_009831015.1 of Picea engelmannii. Classification (NCBI taxonomy): domain Eukaryota; kingdom Viridiplantae; phylum Streptophyta; class Pinopsida; order Pinales; family Pinaceae; genus Picea; species Picea engelmannii. Next base: position 92,728 of record ML803493.1, read on the forward strand.
ATAGGTCGTTTTGTCAACCCTCCCATACCTAAACTTGGCAAATTGCATAGGGTCTTTGAGCATTAGTTTATTTTGATGAGGTGGTTTGGATGTACTTGCTTAGATGGCTCTTTTATTGATTTGATTTACTCATCATGATGCTTTGACTTCGGATCCTTGGAGGGCGTATCCATTTGTCTTTGCAGTTGGGCTTCCATGGGGCTTGAAGCCTACACGTTGGATGCCAAGGGCCCACATGCTGGATCATGGAGATATGCCTTTGGAGGCCTAGAGGACACCTTGTAGTTTCTTACCCAACCCCTACATGCCAAATGATTTGCTTGAAAGAGGCAAAACGTCACCTTCTTGGAGCTTGACGTCACACATGGGCTAGGATGTGGTGGTGATGTGACAATTGGCACTTTGATGAGGATTGACGTCTTGATTTAGTGGAGAAAGGTCTTAGCACCTTGGAAGATGGCTTTTGGAATCCCAACGTCTCTTCTCCAATCTCAACGACTTGCCAAAAAAGGCCTAAAGGTTGCCCTAAAGGGGTGACGTCTTGCCTTTTAGGGTTTCTCCATGTGCAAATTATGAATTATTTAATATTATTTTTGTAAAGGGGAAAAATAAGGGTTGTTGTCCCCTTATTTTGTGTTTACCCTAACTTAAGTGGACAAACTATGTTTAGAACATTTTGTATAAATAGAGATCAACTCTTTCATTTTCATCATAGCTCTCCCATTTTGAGAAGCCTTCTAGCTGAAATTTGCTCCCTCTTTGGGCAATCTCTTATCTCTTGTGCTCTTGTTATAGTTTCTTCATGCTATTGGTGGAAGCAGTAGTGCGCTACCTCTCTTGGAGCTTTTCTATTGCATTTATGGTGGATTTATCTTGGTAAGAGGAGGTCTATCTTGTCATTTCTTGGACTAGGTAAGGATTTATCTTGTTGATGCTTTATTTGCTTGGTTACAAGTTTGATTTGCTAGATTTCTTGGGGAGTATAAGGATTTACAGCCCCACCATTATATATCATTTTTATCTAGAAGTTATTTGTTGCACAAGGTTTTACTAGGAGAAGTAAAAGATTTTACACGTTCCTAGTATCTCCTAGTTAGCATTTGCTTGCCTTGGGGAGTAAAAGGGTTTACACCCCCAAGGAGATAGCACTTGTTAGCTCTTCATTTATTTGACTCCATAACCCAATAGCTAAAGGCACTAAAAATAGTTGCATTGGAGAAATTAAATCTTGCATTGGTTAACGTGAAAACTCGGGATTTTGAGATTGTCTAAATTGGAATCAATTCTATGCTTAATATGCTTGGTTGAGCCACTAGGGCGTCACCTTTGGCTAAGTGATTCTATCTACTGTTATAACATTTCATCTACAGCCATTAGGTCTGCAGAAACCCTAATACAAACATCTTAATAACTCACTACTCAACCATCAGAAGTTGCTAATAATTTACCCCTACAATCTACCAGGCCTAGTGCACCTTTTGGGTGGATTACTTGTGGTTTTTGGTGGCTGTTTTATTTGTTGTAACAAGTTGTTTGCTACAGCCATAAGGCTGCTACTATATCTCTACAATACTATTTTATTACAGCCTTATTTCAAGCTAAATTCTTGCTCTTTCATTCTTGAGTTAAACTAGTATTTACTAGCTTGTCTCTTGCTTATTTTACTAGAATTTTAGCATCTTCATTTGCAGCTCTTATTATCATTTTATTGGTGATATATATCATTGTTTACTACTGCAATTAGGGACAACAAACTTAACTTGGTCCACCGAACATATTACGTGCATACTTGGCTTTTCTTGTGTCTCGGGCAGGTACAATCACTCTTTGCAGGTACTCATACCTCTTGGAAACCATTGGATACCATCAAGACTCTTTTTCAAGCCTTTCTGCACTCAGTATCTTGACCTATAGGGGCTATGCTTCCATCATCCCACTTTTCGTCTCATTTCCCCCTAGGGTCACCCAGGATTCCCCCCTTGAGGTGATTACTTCATCTCTAAAGTGACGGGAATACCTGCCTAAGGTGACAATGGGTACGTGTTCTCTTAGTTGTCACCATTTTGCGGTTGGGTCGGGCTTTGCCCAACCTACAACTTGTGCGATAACATGACCTTCACTCTATCTCGAACAAAGTTATTCAAACTAGAAACATCAAATGGTTAAACTGACACCGCACTGGAATTAGCCAAAACACTAGGTGAAGAATTGGTCCACTAAAAAATATATAAAATATGCAAATTTTAGTTAAAAAATATATATTCATGTACATCAATGTAAATTCAAACCATTAGACACCAAATATGCAAAGTTTTTTCATGTATATAGCATGTAACGATGATTATAGAAAAATGGCACCTAGTGCGATATATCTGTAAAACAAAATACAAAAACATCAAGGCTCCAAATGGCCTCTAGAGTCCAAAAACATTATGCTGCAACAAATGGCTACATGTCATAAAAATGGCCGTGTTTGGATTTCATGCGAGAACATCCTCAATAGAGGCTATCATTTGGTCTCTAATCTCATTCAAGACGGAAGGGTGTGATGAAACATTCCCATGAACACCAACCATGTGGTCTTTCACTCAATGAATTCTCCTGCCCCCTCCCCCAACCCTTTCATTTCCTTCTTATACAATATTTGCAATATTTTCCCCGTAAACCTGATCAGAATGGCCGCATGTAATGTCTTTCACATTCTTGGTGGCCATGATAATATCTCAAACAGTGAAAAGAAATCTACAAATGCAAAATGGAAACCTATCTTTATTTATTTGCTATAACAAAGATCAACAATTTTATGGAAAATAATGAGGGTGTTGAATGTAATATCCCAAATAGAGATAGACTAGGATCTTGAGGTTTATATTGTGCTTGTGTTTTTTTATCAAATACTTCGTGTACAATGTTTTAAGTTCATTGGCAACTTTTTACAAACAATTTGCATGAATTCTAATAATGGATATTTCGTCGAACATATTGCATGCATTCAATGTACTCTTGAGATAGAAGAGACAATATGGGCATTTTATTATGAATGGAAAAACCCAACAACAATACAAAGTCTAGTGGCTGCTATGCAACTGCAATAAATCAATCTAAACACACAAGAAACAATCCAAAACCTCGAACAATGCCTTTGTCACTTCAATGACCACTACCAATTTGCTCCACTCTTCTCCAAGCCTTTTGCTGATCTCTCCTATTGCTGTAATATCCCCAAGACTCAGCTCCAAGAGCCCATGGGTTCTCCCAAACCCTCTCGACCTGCGGAATACTCCCGCAACCTCCTCTATACCTCGCTACTCATTACAAAGGGGACAAATTGTCCCTCCAAGCCCTCGTGGCACAATACCAAGGGCTCACGACCATTCTCTCTCCCCTCACAACGTGTATTATACCCCCGTGACTTTACAAAGAGGGTCGCAACCTCCCTTTGATGCCTCGGCTTGCTCTTATGGTTTCCCCAAAGACCACTCGCGGCCTCTATCCGTCCTCAAGACCTGCTCCACCAAGTACACAGCCTCCTCAATGTCACGACCAACAAATAAACGAGAGACAACTCCCACAAGAGACCCCACGACCTCTCTAAGTGCCATGGATCCCCTGTTCTGCTACAACAAACTCTCACGACCTATCAAGGAGAAGTCCCGGCCTCCTCCAACCCCTTGGCCTGCTTAAGAAGCCTCATGACTTGCCAAAATCCAAATCGGGGCCTCCTTTAACCCTGGTCCTGCAAAAGGAGATAAATCGGCCTCCAAGGAAGCCACACGAACCTCTAAACAAGTCACTGCACCCTATCTGAAGACAAGTCACAAGATGAAGCTCCAACATAAATCATGGATGGGTTCCCCTCTTTGTTTAGCTAGGGTGGATGTTTCACCACCGAAACCAAATCCACAATGGAAGGTTTTTGTCAAAACCCTAATGAAAACTTGGCTCTCAAGAGCACTCCAAATAAGAGATCAAATCATAACGAGGAAGGTGAAGTGCTACCCTTCCTTTATACTTCTTCCATGCCTTCTAGAACTTTTCCCTTTTGATCAAATCAAACAGGATCCTTATTTGTCTTTAAAATCACTTTATAACCCTTTTTAACTCTATTTAATCTCGGAAAGTGATTAATTGACCTTAAAGACATTCCCGGATGCCGGAAGTCTCTTTCTCATCATCCCAACCTTTATATCTTTTCGTCCTAGTTCCAACGAGCTATTACACAAAGGTAACCCCTTAGATAATATGATCCAAATAATACCTTTAGTGTATTTAATTAAAGTATGCTCCATAATAACCCAAAATTATGGAAATCGTCGGAATGCCATGGAACCAAAAGCGAACTGTGCGGAAATGATCCTGATGATGAAAGATGGTGAATAGACTAGCTTGGGTCCTATATAACTCCTCCAAATTGCCCGAGCTCACTATTAACCTCAGTTTACTCTTTTGGTCAGGCTGACATAAACTCATAAGGTCGCCTCCGACTGTAGGGAAGGGGAATCCACAAATGGGGACATTACATTGAAATACTTGTGCAACCTTTTAATGGGCACAACAATTCCGTCTCAAATTTCCTCCAAGCTTGTAGATGATATGTAGATTGCTGATGTAGATGCGAAATCCACAGAAAGCAGCCCACAAACACTGCCAAATCAGATCCTACCTCACTCTGAATCAACTCTCTTCAACATAGTGCTGCCATCACCAATTGTGTGAGGCAAGTAGGGGGGGCATCATTATATAATTATGGATTAGGGTTTGGGAGGGATGGTCACCATTTTTTTCCCTTTCTCTTTTTCCCCAAACAGCCATGCAGGTGGGCCTAGATTCGTTGAAGGCTGGCCTAACCTGCAGGGTCGGTACAGAACCAGCCTCTGGTCTAGTTTGAGCACTGGTTCGGGCCAGATTTGATGTGAACCACTCCAGACTGGCCGGTTATGGTTCGGTCTAATGATTCTGATAACATTGGTTCCAGATACCATTCCTTTATCATGCATTTGATATATCATGTTAAATAATGCGCATCACAATAGCAGAAATTGCAGAGTATGTAATGTCCCTCCTTACTGATGTTCTAATTTTCTCTTTGCTGCTGTTATGTTTAGTGAGTATTTTAGGTCAGGAGTTTTGTCAAACAGTTTGCTAACAACTGTGTAATGACTCCTTATTGACTGCTGATATCTTTATTTCATTTGCTGATATGTTTTATGCAGTTCCTTGGCTGGTAACTTTCGTCAAACAGTTCATTATCAATCCCAAAACCCACTGTAAATCCCCCCCTTGCTGGCTGCTATATTATTATAGATGTATTTCTGGTTGGTGATTTTTGTCAAACACTTTGGCTGTAGGTTCCATTCTACTGTAAAAACTCTCTTGTCACTGTTATGATTTTATATTTGCTGCTATTTATGTTCTCTGTTTGCTGATTTGTTTCCCGGTATGTTTTCCACAAATAATCAAGAGTTTGGTGCCAATAGAACATGCATAATACATATAAATTATAACAGCAAGAGTGCAACCACAAATAACTCAGCCAAGTAACCAAAATGAGCACAAATCTGAAGGTTTTATTAATGTTCTAACCTGTTACATGTGCAAGGTGTTACAGAGGTTCAGATCTACCTCAACAATAGAGAATGAGATACCCCCACAAGGTGAAAGAGATCTCCATGGATTCAACAACAGAAATATAACCTCCCAGCAAGGAAATTGGCCTCCACACAAGAGCTGGTACCTTTGGCAGTCCATGGCCTCCTCCCAATAGCAAATGCATCTCCTCTATGGCAGCTCACGTCCTCATCCAAGAGCACATGGTCCCCTCTAAGCAAATGCGCCCTCCTCAAGAAGATAGCGGCCTCCTCAAATGAAATATGGCTCTACAAGTCAAGTGCGGCCCTCCACAAGAAGACTTCAGCCCACAGATCAAGTGTGCCCCTCTCACAAGATAAAAATGGTGCCAATAGAAGACTCGACCTCCACAATAAGTGCGCCCTTCACATAAGAAGAAGATGGCTCCACCAAAACCCCAAAACTGCAGTAATAGATGAATCAATCTCCTCAACAATAGAGTCCAAGTGGAAGATCCAAATGATCTCCCCTACCAAATGGCTAGGGTGGAATCTTTCACCATCGAAACCTGATTAGTTAGGATGAAATCTTTCACCGCCGAAATCAATCCACACAAGGGTTTCACTCCAAACCTCAAAGGCTCCAAGAGCTCTCCAAATCAATTTTGTATAATTATCAACATAATGAGAGAATGAACTCTTATTGTACTTTTATACCCCTTTTCCTCTTTTCTCCTCAAGTGACTTTTTAATTTATCTTTAGTATTTCTTCCAAAATCACTTTATTAATTTATTAAGTCTTTTTACTCCCCAAAAGTGATTTATTTTACTTTAAAGCATTTCTGGGCACCGGAAGTCACTTTTTTATCATCTCAACATTTAGAGCTCTTCATCCCGGTTCCAACGAGCTATTACACCAAGGTACCCCTCTTAGATACTTTATTAAAATGACAACCTTAGTGCAAACCATTAAATAATGCTCATTAATACTCCCAAATTACGAGAATGGTTGAAATGCATCGGAATCAAAATTTGACTGCACAGGTGTGATCTCGATGATGAAAGATGATAAGTGGACCTCTGAAAGCATCATATAACTCCTTTAAATCCCCTGAGCTTGTTGGTAACATCAAATTACCCCTCTGATGAAGCTGACACAAGCCCATAAAGTCATCTCCAACTGTAGAGCAAGGGAATCCAAAAATAGGAACATTACAGAGTAGCAAAATGAGAGAGAGAACAAATGACTGGCATTAACTTGATTTCAATTAGCATGAGTATGGAAGAAGTGAGTCTTTATATTCCCATAATTAGCAACTAGTTAAATACTTAGGCTAAACTAGAGTCATTGTATTTTGACTTTATTCAAAATGCGCTTTCTAACCTAACTATCTAAGTACTAGAAATGGCCATTAACTATATACTCTAATAAGAAAAGAGTTCTCGAATTAACTTTAGCCAAAGAATTCCATTTGGTCCATAATTTTGATGAGATAGTTAAAAGGAGGAACTCATAGTACATACAACTTTCTTGTTCTTAAAAATCTTGGGTTGTTAGGTGACTGTTGTGTGCCTATTAGGACTTTAATAAGGTCTTTCATGTGCTGAAAGAAAAAAGTAAGAAGAGTTTAAAATATTTTGTAAATCAGTGTATTCTTGTAAGCCCCATTGAGGCAAGCGTTTCCATTAGAGTCAAAAAAGGAAAAGAAATCATAATACCGCCCCAAACTTAATAGTCAACTTATAAGTGAGTCCACCAAGGAAGTTACATGTGATATAGAATCCCAACACCTTAGCATGATGCAATTCCTAGCCCATGAATTATGTGAGCAACATCAATGGGAACATGAATTTCAACAAAAATGGTGCATGATATGATGATGATGTTTCGGCAAGTTTTTGGACAAATTCATGTAACCCCTGCAACTGTTCCAACACAAGAATTGACTGAGGTCCATAAGATAATGATTGCTGAAGTCCGTATGGAAAATAAGCATTAACACAGTGGCAAACACATACACAGCAATTGGCAGCCAACCATTACCTAACCATCAACAAGAGGGATTGATTCAAAGAAGCCATGAAAGAGATATTCTACTCTCTTGGGTACAGAGAAGGATTGGCAAAATTGGGGATTCATCTTCAGCAGTTGACAATGCAGACTGTTCGGCAATATATTGAACGATTCTATGCAATGCCCATGAAACTCAAGGTTCAGGGCCAAACAAAGTTCAACTGGTGGGATTGATTCAAAGTAGTTATGGAAGACAGATTCTGCTCTCTTGGGTAAAGAAAAAGCTGAAAAAACTGTGGCTTTAGATTCAACAGTTGGTGGGGCAGACTGTGTAGTAATACATTGGACAGTTATTGCAATGTCCATCAAACATAAGGTTCAAATCCAGATGAAGTTTAGTGGCTAAAGTTCATTAGCGGACATTTTTCTCACATCCAATACAAGATGGACTTTCTAAATATCATCTGTTTGGAGCAAGCATTCCAATTTGACTCGAAGATTATAAAGCGAATTGCAGAAAGAGATGATGAAAGCACAAACAAAGACACAGGGAATTTATTCTCCTACCTTTTATCCTTTTTCTTGTTGCCTCCATTCTTAATTTCCTTAACCTCTCTTTCAACCTTATAAAGCTGTAATTATCACAAAATTATCACTTCACTCTAATGACAAATGCCTTACACAAAAGAGCAAAAAGACACACCAGTAGTTGAGCCATAACCTATAGAAATCAATCGGCTGGTAAAAGTTAGCAGTCTCATTACTCCAGATCTACAACTAGTCCTCGGTACTACAGAGCACTACCTTACAAATAAGGAAGAACCATTCATGCAAAATTCCCAAGTTAAATACATCTTGGATAAAGATAATATGAAAATTTTGGTATTTGATAATGCCCTCAAGCCCCTCTAGCTTCTCTCACAACATCATCCACATCCACACAATTTTAGATGGGTCATGGTCAATGGACAACCAACATGAATGGACCAAATAAACACCATGACTTTTTCCATCAATCCCTTTGTGGGTGGTGTAGGTTGTGACACAGTTCCAGTAGATTGTTGTGATTTATTGGCCAGACCAAATCACAGTGATTGACATGCCATTTATGATGGTCACTGTTGCTACCTTTATACACACCTGGGTAACGTGGAAAAAATCTTCAATCCACTCGGTGTGTCCTTGGGGGCAAGTTAGAGTTAAGGTGTTGTCACCTAATCCTCAACTCCTTCGTCTAGGCCAACTCCTAGCGAATCCAAGGGGGGTAGTTCCTAAAGAAAATAATCTAAGCAATTAGTGTTCTGGGAATTTATTGCAAAAGACAATACATGAAGTAAATCTACTCTAAGAGCATATATCAATCAACCACCACAAGATACTTAAATAAATACTCGCATAAAAGGATACTTAAGATAACAAGATGCAAGTAAATTACTAAATGCTTCAAGATAAACAACAAGTGCTTGAGAGATAAAGGTACTTGAAGCAAATGGCTTTGTGTAATGTGAAATGAGACCAATGCCTTAAAAGTATCGTGGAAAATTGTTGATCGCATGTTTTATTAGATTGTCTTTATTGATAGTAGGTTAATGAGAAAAAAATTATTTGCAAAAATAAATGTTTGAGAGCTAATCTAGATTTTCCCCTTCAGAGAACATCCCTAGAGTGGAGGTTGAGCTTGCCGAATATCCAACAGTGAGAGTGCCTCTTTGATTTTGCACACAAGCCCAAGAGAACATGGTAGATATGACAGGGAGAACCTAGATCTCAAAATTCCCACCAGATATCTTACACAAACTCTCTTACGTTTCCACTAAAACAATATTTCTTAAGTATTTCCCTATTAATCTATCCGCACTAACCAACCCAACGTGTAAGAAACTTACTCCCAAAAGATTGAGACAAGCTCACAACTCGAAGGGTCAGGAACAACACTGGGAGCTGAGGGAATATGTTTATTTTAAACAAGAAAGTAAAATGTTGAAAGGAAATGTTTTCTAATTACTAAGTCTTCACTGACCAGGCTCTTGCGAGGAGTTGAGGAGACAGTTTATTTACCAACTTTGAAATTGCAGAAAGTAAAGTTGCATAAAAGAAATCTAATCTAGCAATTAAAGTATTACTTGCCAAATTGAAATCTAATCTATGTGATTGTTGTTTCAAATTTTAAAGCAAGAGAAAGAACTAAAATGAAAAATTGCTCCAACACCACAACACCAACCCCCTTAGGGGGAAACACAAAGTGAGGCCTCCCTTGGCTCACTTATTTTATTATCTCGGTTACAATGGTCTCTTGAAGAGACTTTGGATCTCTTTGAATAGAAATATGGATTCTTATAATGATGGATCAAGGTTTTTTACAATGTACAAATATCTTAGGAAGGTATATGGTGCTCCTGGAAGTGCCAAATGCTCCAAATCTGCCAAAATTTGACAAAATCTCCCCTTGTTTATTCAACAACCTGCACAAAACAACAAACAAAAGAGAGAAAAAGATGGCCAAAAACACTTTAAGAGTGTCTTTGGTTATTAGTAGAAATCCCAAAATATTCTAAGTAAAAATCTATGATAAACTATCAAAAATGAAGTCTAAACTAGCTAAGAAAAGAGCCTTTTCTTGATGATATTACTTGCTGTCCCAAAACAGAAAGTAATGTCAACAAAGATGCTCAAATTTGGAATTTAAACTCTTAAGATTGAAACTACCTTTAGCTTTAAAATACTTCTTTAAAAAAAACCAAAAGATAGCAACTAGCAAGTTAGATCAAAATGAATATTTCTTTTGCAAAAGGAGTTCTAAACTACTTGCTTTTAAAGAATACAAAGTAATATGTGAATTCAACTTTAAATCACCAACCCCTTACTTTGTATGTACTTAAAGTAACCCAAAACAAAAATTTTAGAAAGTGAGAAAGAGAGGAAAATAAGTGCTTGGACTTTTTTGGAAGCTTGGGCAATGGAGTCTTGTTGATGGATCAAAGAGGGACTATGTCCTTTTTTAGATCTTGAAGAGAAAGGTAGGTGCAAGCAAGCCCAACCTCGTCTTCAAGTGTGAGAACCTGCACCACTTAGAGATCTCTTGCCAACAAACTATTAGTAGAATGGTGCTACCTACATAGAATGCTTCATAAAAACATAAACATTAAACTAAATGGATATGTATTATAAAAAATTCAAATGTACATAAGCAATAAGATCATCAAGCAAACTAGCTTTTCTAACTTTATCCTACTTGGAGATAGCTCCACTAGAAGGCCACTAACTAACAAATGAAACAAGAACACAATAGCAAATTTTACCTCACAATATAACACATGACATAGATGCTCCACACATGAAATTTGACACAAGAATGTAGCCTCCAAAGCCTTTTATTCCAATTCAAAATGATGATATGATACAATGATACACAAGCAAATTCTTCCCAAGCTCCAACTAGATTGCAATGTGAGAGGATGCTTTACTTATAGCTCAAGGGTGAAGATCCCCAAGAGAGGAGGGTGCACCAAGTGGAGAAGAGGGGCGCACCAAGTGTGAGGGGAAGGGAGCCAAGTGGTGGAGCATGGTCTGCCACCTCTCCCTTGACCCAAAAGGTTGACAAGTGTGCACAATGGGAAGGTAGTAGGGCGCCACCTCTCCAAGTGAGGGTGGCCTCTCTCTAGAATGTGCCACCTCTCTAAGAGGGGCACACTTCTTCTTTGGCCACATACTCAAATGTTAGGTAGAAGACCTTTGACTTTGGTCTTTAGCCAATAGATGCTTTCCCTTGCTTTCCTTTGGCTTCCACATAGCCTTTTAGGCTTTATTTCACTCAAAACATGTTTAAACATGTTTCCAACAACTTTGCTAAAATTTAGCAATCCTGATTTTTTGTCTTTTTTGGGTTTTGTGATTAAAATTGATCTTTTAGTGATTAAAATCACTAATTTCACTCACAAAAGTGGGTACTTAGGTAAAGTGAGTGCTCTAGGTTAAAAAATGAACACCCCAAGGCATATAATGCTTCCTAGTACCACTTTTTATTACAATTTCAAATTAAAATTAAAAAATTTTGTTTTACGAGAAATTTTTTATTAACTAAAAAAACAAAAAAAATCCTAAGGGGGACTTAGTACATTTCCATAAAACTCTAGGAGAACGTTTAGCATGGTAATATACATTAAACACTAGGCTTAGAGAACCATGCTAAGGCCTAACCATGAGTATATACTCCAGCTTTGGAGGAATTGAGTATATACAATTCCCCGCAGGGTATGGAAATGTGGAAAACAAAGTTGGTCAAATAGACTGGCTGAACTTCTGAACTCTGAATACTGAGCATTTGATTGCTCAAACTTTGACGGCTCAACTGCAAGTTCAGCTAGTGCAACTCAGTGGATAACAGTCACCACAGCACCTACATGCTATAGAAGGACAACAGTAGGTACCAATTCAGCTCCTCTTCAAGCAATTCAGAAATCATAGCCAACACGACTCAGCAAGCTGCCTTGTTTACTGTTTCCTGATTCCTGAGAGCAGATTTGGTTAGGGTCTGCCAATCCACTATCCGACTTGTCCAACCAATTGACGACTCTAGCTTTGGAAACTGAACCAAATTCATTTTGAAGGATTGTAATAGCAACCTTTCTAGGTCTATGAGATGACATCTTTTTCCAGATTCCACAGAACCACTGACAATACATCCTCCAATGCATATTCAAGGCGAGGAAATCAACTTGGAGCAGAGTAGGTTGCCACTTAAGTAGGGAAGATTTTTAGGTTGTCTCATCACCTTCCATGACCAGAAAACTCAATACAAGATGATCATCAGAAAATTAAGGACAATTTCCTGCTAATCAGGGATTAAATGATAAGCACCTGATGTAGATAGTGAATGTTAGTCATGCTGTATGTATTCATATGTTAAAATTGACATTTAATTTTAGTCACTTATTACATGTTATAATAATGGTTGTTAGTAGTCATGTCATTAATATTTAATAATTATTAAGAGTTATTTTATATTAGAATGCGACTTTGCTAACAAAATTTGATATGGACGGAAGTTGGCAATATGTGAAGCTAAGAGACTTTTGAAAGTATTGTAGGAAAGTTATTGGATTCACAAGAGAATCCGAAACTTTCACCAAGATTCTCAAATCAATGGACACTGGGACTAGAGGCTTGTATTTGTAGGTAGCCAGAGCCTCTTATTTAACTAAAGATTACTTATCAACGAACCAACTTCAAGGGATAACAACAAAATATTGATATGTTGACTTCTAAATTCTAATATTTGTATGTCACTAACATGTCCATGGGGCTATGGTCTAGTGGCAAGTTAGAGTGCTTTCCACCATGAGGACTTGAGTTCAAAACCTGAGGGGCATCCTCCCTATGATAATCCAGTTGGCCGTGTCTTTCTGAGGTGTTGGCCAATGGTGATCGTTCTGCTAATGTGGTCTTTGCAGATGAGGCCAGTTGCAAGTGTTGGATAATTTTGACAAACCCTCGGTCATGTATTAGTAGTTGAAGGTCTTCTGGATGTAAAGTTGATATTGTAAGTTCTGTACCCTTTCTGGTCAAAAGGGACTTTACCAACCAAAAAATGTATGATCACTGATATAACATTTAATGAAGGACTCACATTAAATACTAACAGTATGACTAACATGTTATCATGTGACTAACATAGAATTCACCAGCTTGCTCATCATATAATGGGCAAGTCAAATGAACATCACTAACCCCAAGGTGCTTGTGGTGCTTCTTTTTGTAATTCTGGCCCTAGCTTAGCAGATGATTTGAGCGATTTACAAGTTGGAGGGGTGTATAATTTCCAAGGTTTTAAAACTTGGTCAACTCTGACTCAGACTTGTATTCGGCCGAGTTGACCAATTTGACCCCCTGCCGAATCGACTTGGTCTTCAAAACTGTTTGGGGAACTGGTTTGGTACTGAATTGGCCGAATCATACACCAACTTGGCTGGTTTGGTATCAAACTGGTCCAACTCAGCCGAGCCGAACCAAGTCAACCTGTCATAGTCCTGTGGTGCACAGATTAAGGGAAAAGTCATCTTTTTAAATATTAAACCTAATACCTAGTTTCACTCACCCTAAACCCTGAAACCTGTTTATAAAGAGACCCCCCCCCCTGATTTCCCTCACACCTCTCTCATTGAGCATTTGTGAGCATTTTGTTTTAGATATGTATTGCAGTCAGTGCCATTTTGATATATTCACCCTTACATAGTATATACATGAGCAAAGTTTGCATATTTTGTCTCTAATGGTTTGGAATCTTTAAAATACCTTTTTCCTTTAAAATTTTAAAATTTTATGGATTTTTTAGTAAAGTCTAGTCATTAAATTCAAACCGGCCCGAGTTTTGACCCTGAACCAATTCCTAGTCCAAGTCCGAGTTTTAAAACATCAATAATTTCTGTAGCATCTATTGATAGAGGGGTATAAATGATTTGCTTTGATTGATCAAAGATGTTAGTGTGAAATTTTCAAACAGTTATGGAATAGGGTATTGTCTTTGTTGCACATGCAACTTGAAGGCAAATGTTTAAGACTCAGAACAGAAGGAACGAGGGTTTCAATTATAATTTCTTAAGATAAGAATTAAGGCTCTCAGGTCTTCTGCCCTTTAGCAACTTGCTTTGTTGTATACAGGTGCTGTTTGCATACATGTTAGCAAACGTATTTGATATCTGCCATGAAATTAGACATGTTGAAAAAACTTGTTTCTTGCATACATGTGCTACAAGTATAAATACTTAACAAACTTGAGTAATTTGCCTTCTTAACAAACTTGTATAGTGTTGTATCTTAGTATAACTTGAAGCTTTATATAAGAAATTAATGTACATGCAATGTGCATGGTGATTATATTTCCTTTCTTCAAATGTGATAAGTAATTCTTTCATGTCCATTACCCACTAACAACATTTTTTATGTACATGTTCTGCTTCTATGCATCTTAACTGTTTTGTTTTCAAGCTGCCATGATACTAGATATGCAGGTTTTTCTTTGTTAAATATTTACCCTTCTGCAAGCACTTAGTATTTTGCTTTATTTTGTCTGGTTGTGTCTTTTATAATTTTCTGTTTCAGTTTGTATTGTCAGAGGAATGTCTTATGTGACGGGTGTTGAATATACAGGCTGAACCAAGGCATGCTGAAATCCTAGGGCATATGCTTTATACTGCAAAAGTGGTTGCTGAGGGGGAAGGAATATCAGAAGGGTATCGCATAGTCATCAACAATGGTCCTAGTGCTTGTAAGAATGGAATTTGAGCACTTGAACTGATATCCTAAACAAATTTCAACTTTAGGCAAAAGTTGATGTGGAAAATACAATATATATATATTGACATTTTTCTGTTTGCCAGTGAAGTTGTAATGTGAACATACTTTGAATTTGGATGTCTTAATATTTTTTTGTTTTATTTTCAGGTCAATCAGTTTACCATCTTCACTTGCATATAATAGGTGGAAGGCAAATGAAATGGCCAGCTGGTTGAGCTTGATACTTTCTGCCACTTCATACATGAGGGGCTGTTGGTCTATACTTTGCAGAAGAGTCACTGTTTTCCCAGCGAGCAAATATCACTTTTAGCTTTGCAGTTAATAAGTTAATTATGATGTAACGCTACCATAAATTTGGCTTATGGCCTTGGGTGTGCAACATTGTTAAATGGGCTGTGCATTTTTTTTTCTGCCTGCTTACTGCTGACTGAAATGTTTCTGAAACACATTTACATTTATCACATATTTTGGCTCAGTACAACAAGATTAGGAGGTCTACTGTATTGTACTCTTTGGTGATGGCCCCACCCGGCTGATAACAGTGGAAATAGGTTTGCTAACTAATACATCGTGTTATCCCCATTTTGTGGATAACTAAGGAGATTATGTCTCGAGGCCCTTAGGTTGCAGATATGGAGTGCCGAGAGACTACATGACCAGCGATATCCTTTTGCATAGATGGAGACCCCCTCACCACCATAGATGGTCGTAGATTTCCAGGTGGCATCCACCACATCAATTAGCTTCCGTAAGACAGTGGGCCTTGCTCCATGAGGTACAAGTCAATGTTATGGTAAGCATCATTTCGATATTTAAGCCATTTGAGTATGTTGTATCTTAGATTACTCTAGATTTCATGATATATGCTTGGACATTATGCTTTTTGCCCTGCTTCACCTCGGTGTTGACATTGTGCCCTAGTATGTGGTCTTCCTTGGGGATGGGTTTGCTACTAGGAACTCCCTTGAAGAGCCATCGTACCGTTCCTGACCATACTTACCACTTTTCATCGCTGTTTCCCCCCATTTCCTTATCTCTTGGGATTTTAGGGTGTATTGACCCAAGAAGGGGTTGTCCCTCATTCTATGGGAAGAGAAGGGGCTGGAAGCCCAGAGGGATTGATGTTGGGTAAAAGATAAAAGCCTTGTATGAACCTTCTAGATGCTTCGCCTAGGGATCACGCAAGAAAGCAATGAAACGCTTATCTTTGAGTAAAGGGGGACCCACAATAAAATACGATAAAGAATGCTTAAAAGGTTAGTTGAAGGATAGGAGGTCTCATCATGAGCTAGCCTATCATGTCCATGAATATCTAGTAGTATGACATTACCATCATCTAGTCACCAAGCCAGGGTAATGGCTCTCTGTTGCATGGCTGAGAGAAAGGGGGTCTCATCATGAGCCAGCCTTCTCATTTCCACTAGGTGTTTGTGGGTGACATTGCCTTTATCAAGACACCACGCCAGGGCAGTGACCTTCAACCTTTCTTTAAAATTATGAAAGAATAAAAGAATGGAAAATAATGGGCTTGGAAAAAGTGCATTGCGGACGAAGGTACCACACACCCTCTACAAAGGCACCCATGAATGAGACACTATGACCTCTTGTATGTCATGAGCCCTATGCCCATTGAGTCTTGAACCCAACCACCTCACCCACTTTACATTTCTTAGAGAGGGATCTTTTGGAAACTTTCTTTGACTTAGGGCAAGATCTACCCAATAAGACACCTCATCAACCCTCCCATATTCAAGCTTGACAAGTCGCATAGTGTCTTTAAGCAATTAATTGTTTGATATAGTGATCTTTGATGCACATGCTTAGGTGGCTCATTTATTGATTGGATTCACTTATCATGATGCTATGACTTGAGATCCTTGGAGGGTGTGCTTGTTTGTCTTTGTAGGACCTAGCTGGTGGACTGTTTTGGAAGAACAAGCTTAGCTTGGGCTTCCATGGGGCTTGGAGCCCATAGGTGGATGACAAGGGCCTGCATGCCAGATGGGGAAGATCAAACTTGAAAGGACTTGAAGATGACTTGGACAATGTACCCTAGCCCCCACTTGCAAAATGTTTTGCCTAGGAGAGGCAAAACATCTCCTTTTTGATCATGATGTCACCTAGGGGGTTAGGGCTTGGTGGTGAGGTGACATACATTGGCACTTGGACGTTTTGAAGGGGCTTGAGCCTTCATCATGAAGGAAGTTGTTGGATGCTTGACAGGTGGCTTTGGGAAGCCTCTCTACTCTTCTCCATCACCAACGACCTCCTCCAAATGCCAAAATGTCCCCTAAAGGGGTGATGTCCTACTAAAATTAGGATTTTTCTTATGTGCAAAAGTGAAATTTTAATGAATTGTTTAATATTACTTTGTTAAGGGGACAAGATTAGGGTTGTTGACCCCTAGTCTTGTGGTTTACCCCTAAATATGTGGACAAGTAACCTTGGTGGCATTTTGTATAAATAAGAGATCATAAGATCTCATTTTAACATAACTCTCCCTCTTGTGAGAGGACTTGATCTGAAATTTTCGCTCTCTTTGGCTATTTGTCTCTTTCATGCTCTTGTTTATGGCTATCTATTGATGAATGATTGGTGGAAGTCTAGTGCTAGCCTTGGAAGGCTTCTCTTTTGCTCTTATGGTGGATTGTCTTTGCATTTTCTTGGAATTGGTATGGCCTTTCACTTTCACGCTATCATTTGTTTCAATTCAAGATTATGGTGCCAGGTAGTAGGAACTAAGTGGGAAGTATAAGGATTTACACCCCCCCTCATTTTTATGCTTAAGATTATTAATGTTGCAAGGGTTTGTTTGAGGAAGTAAGAGGAATTACACCTCTCATCTTCAAACCCTAACTAGACTTACCTTGGGGAGTAAAAGGGTTTACACCCCCAAGGAGATAGCATCTCTAGTTCTTTCTACTTGATTCCATTAACCCTTCTTTGAAGGCACTAGTCTTTTATTCATTGCATTGGAGATATAAATTCGTTGCCTAGGGAAATATGATTTTTGCTAGTTTCAAGTCTATCTTTTGGAGAAGTGTTCCTTCAGCCTTGAGCTCTCTTGCCTCATTCAGGCGTCCTCTTTCTCCCAATACTTTACTTGCTATACTAACTTGTTTCCTACAGCCATAAGGCTGCAGAAAACCCTAACCCTAGATCACTAATATCTCACAAACTAACCCTAAGAATCTCCCTAAAATTTGCTCACCTAATCTACTAACTAGGGCACACTTTTTAAGCTAATTGTTGGCATCTTTTGATGGTATGATTTGCTGATATAAGTGACTGAAAGCTACAGCCATAAGGCTGCAAATTTCTGCAGAAAATACATGTTATGACAGTCATATTTTCTTGCCTCTTAAGTGCCATTTTCAGCTCATATTTATTTGCTAGTCTTAATGCTGATTTGTTTAACTAAGTTAGATCTTTATATGCTGATTTAGATATTGTTTTACTGCTGTCATAATTGCTGCATAACAGGGACAACAAGTTGAATTTGCAAGAGGGATTTTCTTGTGTCTCGGGCATGTATAATCATCCGAAGTACTACATTTTTGAGTCAACATTTGTTGGGTTTACAAGGCATCTCTTTTCCCGTTCCACTTTGCTTAGACTTGACTTCTAGGGGTTTCACTTCCATCTCCATCTCATTCCCCTAGGGTCACCGGGATCGCCTCCCTAGAGTGACCTAGTCACCCTTGAAGTGCGGGACCTACATCGAGGTGACATTGGGTGTAGTGTTCCTTAGTTGTAGCACTCGCTTTTGTGGTTGGGTCGGGCTTTGCCCAACCTACAACTTGTGCTATAACACATCGAATTCTTGCATTTCTGGGATCAAAAAGATAGACCTAACCAAGTTCTTTAAAGTACACAATATTCCAATTTTAGAGGTAGAATTCTACCAAAGTTTAATTGTAACGAAGACATAGAGCTTGTTTGTTGCCCAAGCAAATTTCTAAGCATCCCTCTGTTTCTGGTTGTTTAAAAAAACATGTATCAGCTAACACTAGATGTGTATCAAGCCACATCACTCACAAGTAACATTCAAATTCCCAAAAGAATGTGAATCTGGTTTCTTGTTGAAGCATGACACGCTGATACCTGTGATAAATACAATACAACTGGTGGTTGCTAGTCATTAAAAGAAAATACCAGTGAATGTCAATGCGGCCTCAAGGGGTGCAATTCTTCCCTGAAAGATGTGATTTAAATTGAGTAATGCCATTGCATTTCAAATTAATGTAAGACCATGAAAACAAAAAAAACATGAAGTCTTACTATATGAAGAGATAATGAGTTTAGAAGAAATTGTTGAATTTTCTATTTTCAGATCTGATAATTATTTCTTTATGATTTCAAACAAAATTTTATGCCACTAGTTATCATAGAATAATTACACACTGAAAATCTCAACCAAAATAAACTGCAATAGAAACAATAGAATCATAGAAAGATAGCCATGCACAATAGACACAAGATTTTATCCTAGGAAACCCAACCTTGGGAGAAAACCAAACAACTTTTCTTAAGAAGAATTCAAGCCAATAAGTACATCACCATTCAATGAAGAAAACCTAGCAAAAGTTCGACCTAGCATGAGGAAGAACCCTCAAGAAATAGCAAACCACCAAAAGATAGCGAACCCTCAAAAAATAGTGAACCACAGACAACTAGTTAATGCGCACTTGATGAAAAGAGTTTTGTGATGATGTGAAAATGAAATGATCAAGCCTCTTATTTATAGTAATCGGGTCACCTTTAATTTCTTTGTGGGGCCGACTTCTTCTTTTGTCTTAAATATCTTCTTTAATTGCTTTCTGGGATTTCTTCAATAGTTTAATAGGCTTTGACTTGTCTTCTTGGCATTACTTATTTACTAGAAAAGTTATTTATGAGGCTTGTTGATGTGTCATCTCCTCACATGCACGTCTAATTAATATAGGGCTCTAATGTTGAGTAGATTCATTGAGAAGCCCCTCATCACAAGGAGTCTCTTGAACCTACATCTTCAACATTAGACTAGACTTGTAAACAAGTCAAACCTTCCCTATAAAAAATAGATCAGTCTATTATGGAGCAGGCAATGTGAGAGCATCTCGAGTCTTTATCACTCCTCGTCAAATCAACATGACTACTAGGAGAAAGACTACACCTGGTCCATTCACCACTAGCCAAATCAACATGGCGCCGTGAGTGAATGTATCATTCTCCCTTGGTCAAATCAGCATGACCAATCTAGGAGAATGTCTGCTCGATGCTGCTAACTAGAAAAACATCAACATCCTAGGCCATTTACCACTAGCCAAATCAGCATGGCCCCGTGAGTGAATGTATCATCTTCTCTTGGTCAAATCAGCATGACCAATATGGGAGAATGTCTGCCCGATGTTGAAACATCAACACTCCCTCTCAACGAGATGAGCATTCTGCATCACGCCAAGCTTGTCTATGAAGTATACAAACTTTTCCCTAGATAGAGGCTTAGTGAGAATGTCTACAATTTGCTCAATCGTGGATATGTATTGGAGCTTTATTGCTCTTTTCTGTACCATGTCTCGGATGAAGTGATATTTGATCTCAATGTGCTTCGACCTGTCATGAAACACTAGATTTTCTGAAAGTTTGACACAACTTTGATTGTCGCAATGTATCAAGGTTGTCTTTAGCTCTTGATCAAATAGTCCTGCAAGAAGCTTTCGAAGCCACACAACTTCGCGACTTGTGACACTGGCTGTGATATACTCTGTTTTTGCTGTACTGAGTGCTACAAAAGTCTGCTTCCTGCTAATCTAGGATATCATAGCTGATCCTAAGCTGAAGCAACACCCTGAGGTGCTCTTTCTGTCCACTGCCCTCCCTGCCCAATCATAATTAGTATATCCCTGCAGCCTCACTTCACCACCTGAGACATATCTCATACCATATCCACTGTACCACGCAGGTACCTCAACACATGCTTTGTTGCAACCCAATGGAAGTGCCCCGGCTCAACCATAA
>ML803493.1:145545-157721 GCA_009831015.1 Picea engelmannii
GGAATTGGATTCACATGGGATGCACATGAATATATATGAGAAACTTTGCAAATTTGTGTATAATGGTTTGGATTCACATGGATGCACATGAATATGTATTTGTTTTTCAAAAATTTGAATATTTTATGTATTTTTAGTGACCGTTTTTTTTCCGGTTCCGGTTCCGGTTCGGTTCCGGTTTTTGGGGTCGACTGGTTCAATGACAAGATCGGTTCTGGTAACATTGGTCTTCAGCCTCAACAATTGAGGAGTAGGGCTATGCAACTTTTGTTTTGAGATGGACATGTATCTAGCTCAGACACAACAATGGTTTTGGAGTTAAAGAGGGAAACATGTATAGGTAGAAGAGCTAGCCTATGCGAGCCATGACCAACAATAACAGAGTGATAGTGGATAGGGAACATGTAGCTCTGGAGGTTGTGTAGACTCAGAGGGAGTCAATGGATTTAGAGGGAGTCTGATTTCATAGGGAGTCGGTGGATTCAGAGAGAGACCGACTTCAGAGGAAGTTAGTGGATTAAGAGGGAGACCGACTTCAGAGGGAGTCAGTAGGCTCGAAGGGAGAGTCGACCGTTCATAGGGAGCCAACCTTCAGGTCCAGATGGAAGAGGGGCATCTTCCAAGATTGTCAGGAGGGTGTCATGGGTTGAGATGGCTAGATAGGATGTTCAAAAATGGGAGGCTTCTAGAAGCAGGGTGTTTTCCAGAGAGGGATCATGCCAAACGACAGGACTTCCCTTAGTGACATAGGGAGCAACCAATTAAGAGGATTGGAGAGAAGCTACAATAGCAGACCCAGTATGGGAGACAGAGCTACTTCTAGGTGATTGTGGAATGTGGTGAGAAAACCTCCCTCGCTAAGAGGGAGTGTTGATGTTTTGTAGCTTCGGGTAGGTATTCTCACATGGCCTTAGGTGTTGGGCATGTGGAATCTTCGTGGGCACCACATCACTCTTTCGTTTAGGTGAAAATTCCCTTGGAATGAAGTTGGGGCTTGATGGGTTTGGTGATGGGATTTGTGGGCTTGTGCAGGGGCTTCACAACCACAAAGAAGATTAACATATTCTAATTAATTGTTGACATACTTGAAGGGATTTTAAACATCCTTTGGACTTGTATAAAAGAGATAGGGTGATTGTGACATTGTTATTGTGGAGTGATAAGTGTGAAGAGAGCTTGGTGACTACAACTTGTATAGGAAGGGTGAGTTGGCCTCAATCTCATGGAGCAGGCTGAATAAGCCCGTGGTTGGAGTATTTCTGTGGTAGACAACTTGGAGAGGGGTCGAGTATGGCAAATTAGTGAAGTTATCTAAGTGATTGTTCTATGCTGCAGCTTGAAAGGAGAGGCCAAACCTCAGTCCAAGTACATAAGTATGTTTTGGGCTGCTTCTGTGTGCGTTAGTGCATAAAGAAGAGGCCATGTAGGGCTAGACCTCAATTTTGACCCAGAACACTTGGTGACCAAGTGTAGCAGCTTATAGAAGGGCAAAAAAGGGAGGGTTGTGACCCTTGTAGTGGTTGTCACACATGCCGCAACTTGTGGATAGGCTAGCAGACTTGTGTAGGGATTGTTTGTGGAGGCCCCAACGTGTCGATAGGTCGCAGGGCCTGTGTAGGGATTGTTTGGAGAGGTCGTAGGCATAGGGAATTATCCCACAACCACAAAACCTTAGATCGAAGCCTTGGACGTCAACCAAGAGGGCTGGACAACTGTGAGGAGGCAACCACAGGTTACTGGAGGGTTCGACCAACAAGAGGAGAAGTTTGGCAGCAGGTTAGGGAGCTTCTACAACAAGTTTGGGGGTTGGTACAACAAGTTCTGTGGGATGGAAAGACAACTTCAGCCACAAAACTTGAGCTAGTACAGTCAACCCTGTATTACATGTGTTGGGCAGTCTTTAAGGATCAGAACGACAGGTTTTGGAGGTAGCTTAAGGGTTGAATTTGCAACAAAGGTTCTGAGAGTTTGAGGGCAGACTTTGGAGCAACCAAGAAGGACTGTACAGTTAGCCAGGAGGTGACAATAGGGTTGTACAGGAGATGTAGGAGTACAACAATAGGTACAACTATCACAAGGCTATTACAAAACCAAGGAAAGTTTTGTAAGTGTTGTTGGCATTTTATTTTGTAAGGAATTGAGATATTTTCCCTGGTATGGGAGCCCATTGGTTCTTGGTTAAAGAACATTGGATTCGAGCATTAAATTACCATGTACTTGTGTATGATTCAATTGCTGATCTATTTTCTGCTGTGCTAAATAGTTAGGCATCTTAGTGTGTTTATGCTTACAGTTCAAATAGTAAAATTCTTGTATAATTGTCGAAGACATAGACTAGACCTGAGGTACGGTCATAGTCTAACACTATTTACTCGACGTCTATGAGTAGGGTAGCTTTAATCATCTATAACCCTACCTAACTCTATCATGAAAAGGGATATGCACTATTCTCTATCCTAATGTGGTCTCTTTTGGTCTAACATTTTGCCACCATACAATTCTATAATCAACTTCAAATCATGGCTGTTTTACATTTAATATCAATGCAAGAGCACATTTTGCGATGAAAATAAGTTAGTTTTGAGTTTAAGTTGTATGTGGACACTCTGAGAGTGAAGAAGTGCATGACCACACCTGGAAAATTGTATGTGTGTGTGTGTATTCTTTCTTCTAAGAAAAAAATGTAATTTTTGTTTAAAGCATGAATAAAAGTTACATTCTTCATGTGTCTTAGCACTCACTGTACCAAAAAAATATACATTATGGATTTCTAGATTATATCTCCAACCCGATACTCCTATATATAAAAAAGATAGAAAAATTTACATTCCTATGGATCTCAAAAGATATCGAATATCCATTTTAAAACTCTAATTGTCCTCGTTGTGACTTAAAGTATTTATACATTCCACGTTATACATCAATGAAAAAGGGAAAATACTATTTAGACATTGCCCCTTACATGTCCATAAAGAACCATACTAAAGTAGTACTTAAAACATGCTTAAGGAGAGTGATTCACAAAAATTAAAAGAGATTATTTAAAATCTTTCCCCAGAGAGAGATAAAACCCCTTCCTTGTATTCTTGAATATCCCATAAGCCCTTAACAACATTTTGGCCTTCCTTTGATAGTGTGCCCATCTCTTCATTCAACTCCTTGAAGATGTGCTTGAAGGATATATATGATAAAGTGCCAACGATCATCATGAGATGATCTCCCAAATCCCAATGATCTATATCGTGAAGCTCATTGAACTCCTATATCCATTTCACCACCAAAGAAGAGTCCAAAAAATTTGAATATGAGAAATATGCTTTTTTCTTGCCAAGGTCAAAAGTAATTTAAGTGCCATCAACTTTGCTAAGTTATTATAACTAGAGCCCAAACTTACCTTGAATTTCATATAATAAGAGTTTGAAATAGACATGACACTCCCTGCATTGTTGAACACCGGAGAAGATTTTCTTGATCTATTGAAAAATCCCCAAGCCATTGACTTGTTAATATTAAGATTTTGTATTATTCTTGGAGTTCATTTAGAAACCTTCTCTTCAATGCCATGCCTCATTGTGTTGACCTGAGCCAATTTGAAAGGGAGGATTTGCTTTACCTCAAATATCTGGGCGTTCCCTGTCAACCATATATCCCAAATCAAGAGACATGGCAACATCTTAATGTTTTTAGCTCCTTGGCTAACCATTTCTTTAGACATGCTTACATCAAATATTTCTTCCATACATTTTGTACAACTGTGATCGCCTCTACCTCTCTCCATAGATGAAATGAAATCGACAATGAATTAAGAGATGCAAAATATGTCATTGTCTTTCCTACATAACAAATAGATAGGTTGTTCATGCTGCTACCTCTTCTACAATATCTCCTAGGTTGAGATCTTATTCATTATCGTTAGCTAAAGAAAAACCTGAGTTTTTCCAGGGGCCTTTAGTTTGCATAACTTGTTACACCACCAAGGATTTTCATTTGGGTCATCCTCCATCATAACACAACACCCTAACTTTGTTCAATACTCTTCTCTCCTTTTATTTTGAGTCCACACTAAATAATCATCTTCTTTTCGTAGTCTAATATGATACCTTTTCAACTTCACAATATATGTTTTCCAGTGATCAACACATTCTCCAGTAAGGCTAACAGACTAAACTGATTTCCACTCCAGATGTTAGAGCTCCGTTCCTAGAGGATCACGCACTTGGTTTAAAGTGTAAAGTTTTTTTTCATGCAATGCCTCTATAACTTCATCTAACAAAATCATGCTATCCTTGCATCCCAAGATTGAATCTAAGTCCACTCTTACTTGTTCTCCCGATCCAACCCACCATGCTATATGATTCCTTATTACAAGGAAGGCTTGAACCATAACTTTCCATTGAACCAACATGATTTTAATGCTTTTCCTTTGACTTATAATCAAGTCTTATCACTGACCTTGGCCACATATATTTTTGAACAATGATTGTTTTCCATAAACCATCCATGGTTGGAGCTCTCCACATTTTTTTTGTTGCCATTGATGCACTAAATAGATGAATATTTTTCAGTCCCCAACCCCCCATATTTTTTGAATGAGCTATTGATTTCTATTTTATGAATGGAGTCTTAGAAATCACTTGCCTTCCAAATGATAGAGTCTTCAAACACATTTTCCTAATTTTCTCTGAAACATTTTTAGGGATATAAGCCATGGTGTGCCAATAGAGAGCCCTCTGTTGCATTTGCCATTTATCCTTGCCTCCACTTTTCCTATCATTGGATCCCAATCCTTTTTTCTTCAACCATTCGGCTTTGTTATCCTCGATTTCTAGGGATAACTAGGAGATCATGTCTCGAGGCCCACAGGTCTTAAAAATGGAGTATCGAGAGCAAGATTGACCTGAGCATGGCCCTAGAGGGCCCATCTTTTTCTTCTTTCGTCAGATTCGTCTTGTCAGCAGTAGCAACATCCATCGCCATCGACTTGGTCTTGTATCGGAGAAGGCTCTTGCTCCATGAGGTAATTGGTCTAGATATCATGGTATGTGTCACTTTTGATCATTATAACCTTTAAATGTATGCATCTGATCCCTTTTATCTCTGACAACTGCTTGGATCTTACATTGGCCCACTTGACCATGCTTGGGGAGATTGACTGGGTGCCCTAGCAAGCCTGTACCCATAGGTTTTGGTTTGCCACTGGGGGATTTCTGAAGAGCCATCGTCCGCTCCCATCATACCACCACTTTTCCATCTTATCTCCTGCTCATCTGTCCCATTCCCCTTGTCCGAGCATTAAGATGATCTGTTTGTGGGGTTGCACCTTATCTCGTGGGAAGAAGGGGCTAAAGGCCCAGAAGGTAAAAGCAGCTGGTAAAAGATGAAAGCCTAGAAATAAAACCTCGAGATGCTTCGCCCAGGGATCCCCGAGAAGGCAATAAAATGCCTCTCAGCAAGAAACAAGAGGTACCCGAAAAAATAACAAACAAGACCTAATCAAGAGGATAGGGGGTCTCATCACGAGCCAACCTATTATGTTCATGGGTACCTAACAACATGACATTGCCACCATCTGGTTACCACGCCAGGGCAGTGACCCTTGGTTGCATGGCCAAGGGAAAGGGGGTCTTATCACGAGCCAGCCTTATCATATCTGTGAAAGTACTTGTGGGTAACACTGTCAGCTCTGGTCACCATGCCAAGGCAGTGTCCTCTGGTTAGCCCTTGAATAAAAAGAAAAAGAAGAAGAAAAAGCAAATAAAGGAAAGAATAAAGGCAAGAAAGGGCTTGGAAAAAATTGCATCCATGACGGGTACAACTCGCCTTCTACAAAGGCACCCACACGTAATATCATGCATCCCTGGCTCTCACTCTACCCGTATGTCTGGACATCCCTTAGCCACATCACCTCATTTACATGGCTTGGATGAAACCCCTTGGAAACTTTCCTTTCCTTATGGATACTTGCCCAATAGGGTGTCTTGTCCGTTTTCTCAACCTTGTATTGTAGGTTTTTTGTAATGTCTTTGAGCTAGTGAATGATATATCAGGGTTTTTATGCATATGTTTGATAATATTAATGATGAAATGTGATTAACATTTGCTATGATCCCTGTGACTAACGAGCCCATGGAGGGCGTAGTTTTTGATGTGCAGGACCATGCCCGATGGACATGTACCATTTGGACTGGTACACATGGGGAGATGATTAGTTCGGACCTCCATGGGGCTGAAGAGCCCATCAGATGGTTGCTGAGACCCTGTCAGAGGGGCAGAGACAGGACATTGTTTGACCGAGGTTTTGCACTGGAGAAGAAGAGGACGTTTCACCAGAGGCGCTTTGTCAGAGCCCGACCTAGGGGGAATGACCCCTTTTCAGTGGAACGTTGGCCTTGGAAGGCTCAGAGCGCCCCCATCCTTACCATGACGTCATCCAACTTCATGGTCATCCTTGGAGGCAGACTTGACAACAGTGGCACGTGTGGCATGTTGGAGAAGCCCCTGGGGGGCTAACGTTTTGCTCCTGGATGACTCATTTGCCCTAAAAGGGGCTAGCGCCTCCCTTAAAGGGGCTTTTACCTTTATTACAGTTCAGTTAGGGTTTTAACTTGACATTTTAATGTAAAAACAATATGATTTTGGTTTAAAGCCTTGTCGGCTAATTTTTATGACCTAAAATTAATTAAAGGTCATTGATACACTATATATTGAGGAGTTTTATCCTCATTTTGACATTAACACACAACTCACTCTCCTAGTGAGATCTGATTTTTGTGCCCTACTTGGGTATTTCTTCTCTTTGAGTGAGGCGCACTTGTTGAAGGAAGGCTTTTCTTGGCATTTTTGGCATTTCTCTTGAAGGAAGGTTTACAACTAGGGTTTGCAATGCTATTTCATCATGATATGTAAGTGTTTTTTCTGCAAAACTTCTTAATTGAATGGTTGTAGTCTTATATTCTTGCATTTATTATAAATTTTGCTGATTTCAAAACCCTAAGGGACAAACACACAAGTAGGTCGTTGTCTCATGTCCCCTAAAAGAGAAATTCTCAGCCATTGAAGAAGGAAGGAAGAGCCTAGCCATTGCTACACTCTTGTTACTTCTTCTCTTGTGCTAGCTGTGCCTTTTAGAAGTCAAGAAGGAGGAGACGTCCTAGGCCTAAGTTATCTACACCTAGGGCCGTCCTGCTTCTAGGGTTTGGTGATAGGGCCTTGCCATTGCAACACTCTCCCTCACCTCACTCTCGTGTCTTGATAAATCTTTTATGTTAGCAGTTTTGCCAAGATAAACCTAAGGAAGGAGGAAAGAGCATGAGGCCTTGCTTAAGCAACATCAGAGTGAGCCTTTTTCCCCTAGGGTTTTGTTTCTGGGGCCCTGCCATTGCAGCACTTCAGAATTCTTCCCTCTAGTCCTTAGTCTTTTCCCTTCAACCCTTGCGTCCTCCCTTAATTTGACTCCATTTACCCTTAGGCACTGATCTTAGGTCTCCAACGTTGAAGTGGTAGTGGTCAAACAAACTTTCAAACTCTTATAAACTGAAACCCTAACTAGCTACTAACCCTAATAAGGCTGATGTCATCCTTGGTTATTCCATCTTGATGCAACATTTTCTCTTTATAGGCAATTAGATGGTGTTTTGAAGCATTTATTGAGTAAGAGATTGATTGGATATACTATTTGCTACATCATCTCGATATTTATTGATGAATTGACATTTGTTCCATTGCTATATTAATAAACATTGATCTCGTCAATATCTATTGTCATAATTGCTAATATATTGATATCAGATAGTTGTATGAAGTACTAACCCATTGAATCATAGCCTGCATGTATTGTTTTGCTGTTGCTTTGTTCCGGGCAGGTGTTCTCATTTGGGCCTACACTTCATTATTGGCTGTTTAGCCCTACTATTTGCTCTTGGTGGTGACCTGTGAAGAAGGACTTTTACTTATACCTTTATACCTTAGCCTCTTCAAAACCCCAGGTTATCGGGGACGTCTCCCTTGGGCTTAACCTCCCTAAAGAGAAAGAACCTCCCCATTGTGGTGACATTGGGTGGGGTAGGTTCCTATTACGCCAGTTTGGCCTCTATCTTCTAGCCATTTGACCTAGCTACAAACTGTGCGATAACAAGCTTTAGTATAAAACCTTAGATATTTAAAATTGCCTTGAAACTTTAATTGCCTAAAGGAAAACATCCTAATCAAACAAGTTTCATCTTCCTCCTCGAGACCATAGAAACATATTCTAGACTTTTGAGTATTCAGTTCCATCCTTGTAGCTTTGCCAAAAGTTTTTAAAATTTCCAATAACAAGCACGAATCCGTAACATTCCCATTAGTAATCAACAACACATCATCCACAAATAATAAATGGAAAAAATGATATACCTTTCTATTTTAATACCTAAGATAAACCCTCTTCTTTTGGCATCTACAATTTCCCTACACAAGCCTTCTACAACCAACAAGAAGAGTAGGGGGGATAATGGACATCCTTTCCCAAGTCTAGGAGATGGTTTAGAAAAGTTGGAAGTCGAACATTATTAAGATTGCTTATGAAACCGAAGAAAGACAAACCATGATCCATTAGATGATTGGATAGATAAAGCCTACATGCAATAACATCAATTTTAGATACAACCAACTCATTCTGTAAGGCTTTCACATATCCAATTTTAAGTACCATGGTTGTTGCTTCTCGGTCTTAATAGTATGAATCCCCTCAAGGGTAGCTCCGATAGCATACAATATTTATCTACCATAGAAGAAATTGAATTGTCCCTAAGAGATCATTGTAGAGAAAATTCTCTTAATATAGAGAGCAATTATTTTTGCTATAATCTTGTACACATTATTACACAATGAAATGGATCTATATTCATTAAAGGTGCTTGGCTTGTCTTTCTTCGACATCAATGCAAGAAAAATTGAATTAAAGGTCCCAATCACCTTAACGGATGCTTTGACTTCCTCAATGACTCTCATCAAATCCTCCTCCACAACTCGTAAAATCCTACAAAGACCTTAATAGATCATCTGTTGAGCCCTAAGATTTTATATTTTTTGAAAAAAACTATAACAATTTTTATATATTCTTTTGATATTTCTTCCATCCTCAAGTTGCAGGAAAAACTACATGTAAATAAGATAAGACGAGAATGTCAATTCACTACACTTGCATATGTGGGAACTCTATGTTGTAATAGCAAATAATTGGAGTATGAAATTAAAAATTCCCCACTTAGGTTCAAATCCCACTTTGTGACATGTTTTCTCTTAGTGAGCCAATTATTGATGAGTTATATACATGATGTATTCATGAGTTGTTGACCCAGCCTTGTGCCTTAAAGAATTCCCTAGGTACCATCCTTAGAGTGAGGGGAAGTGATCGAGAGGTTTCCCCTAGGATATGTTACTTGAAAAAACGGTTGCCGACAACCATAAGAAATGGTTTTCTCATAAGAATAGTTTTCAAAAACGAATTTGAGGCTTATAAGGGTTGGGGGCTACAAAAATTTTCAGAATCTTTCTTTTATTGCAAATTTAGAATTTTCACCTCAACCTTGAGGTTTCCTGGACCTATTTCTAGTGAATTTTCAACCTTAGCATTGATTGAAATATTAAACTACAACAACACATACTTCACTTCTCTTCAGCCCAATTCACAAAGCATCATAAGAAAATAAATACCAATCAAGTGTATTTTAATGCAACAAAGTCTGATAGCTTAGGGCACACTTCTCAAGCAAATGACAAATCTAAAAATGACTTATTACATCAAATTTGTTAATGTTTAAGCCATTATTATAGTTCTTTGCATTTCAATAGATAACAATAGCATAATACAAGATCACTGAGAAATACACAATCACAAGAGACACAACATTTATCTTGGGAAACCCTCTAGGGGAAGAAAACCCAGCAAAACTTCCTTATTATAGATAGCCAATACAATGCCAAGAGATAACTCAAGCTAATACAGAAGATCCTCTCCCAAAGATGCACCACTCTCTCTTTCTTCTCCAACTGCAATTCCGAAACTTGTCTCTCAATGAGCAAGTGAGGTGTGTCTAAGTGAGGCGCTAGCCTCCTTATTTATACTAATCTGGCATGTGTGAAGTGTCTCTTCACTTGCAGGGCTGACTTTTTAATCTGGGTGGTTATAACTACCTTTATTATATTTCGGGGCCTCTTTAATATATTCTGGCGTTGACTTTTCTTTCTGCCTATTACAATTACATTATGACCAATCCGCAAAAGGGGATTTGGTCCTTTTACAATAGCCGACATGATCAATCCACAATGGGGATTGATCCAATGAATAATATATCAAATAATAATAAGAATACACTTTGTAGTTACATTATTTCAACACTCCCCATTAACAAGAAGGGTATTCTTCAACAGCATTAGGCGAGAGAGAGAGGACAACATCATCAACAACATCAAGTGGGTGAGAGGACAACATCATCAATATCATCTTGGAACACTGACTGGCGTATCTATAAATCATCGGAAGTTTTCTTCATCGACAACATCGTCATTCTCAAAGGAATGCAATCATCATCTGCATCAATATGTATTAGTATAAAACTAATACATCATCATCACAGCACGGGGCTGGGTCATCATCATAATACTGGATTGGCTTTACGTCACAGCTGTAAGGATGGAAGCACAGTGCTCATCTTGCTTTACGTCACAGCAGTCAAGCTGGAAGCAAGAAACTCGTCCTGCTTTACGTCACAACAATCAAGCTGGAAGCAGGATGCTAGACTGGCTTTATGTCATAGCTGTCAAGCCGGAAGCACAGTTCTAGTCTCATCTCATAGTCTTGCTTTACGTCACAACAGTCAAGCTGGAAGCAAGAAACTCGTCTTGCTTTACGTCACAACAATCAAGCTGGAAGTAGGATACTAGACTGGCTTTACGTCATAGCTGTCAAGTTGGAAGCTCAGTGCTAGTCTCATCTCATCGTCTTGCTTTACGTCACAACCATCAGGTTGGAAGCAAGATACTAGACTGGCTTTACATCACAGCTGTCAAGCCAGAAGCACAATACTAGTCTCATCACATCTTCTTGCTTTACGTCACAACCATCAGGTTGGAAGCAAGATACTAGATTGGCTTTACATCACAGCTGTCAAGCCGAAAGCACAGTACTAGTCTCATCGCATCTTCTTGCTTTACGTCACAACCATCAGGTTGGAAGCAAGATACTAGACTGGCTTTACGTCACAGCTGTCAAGTCGGAAACACAGTACTAGTCTCATCACATCTTCTTGCTTTACATCACAACACTGAAGCTGGAAGAAAGAGATGTCTCATCACAGCAACTACTCCCCCTTTCGAGGAAGGTCCTTTCGGACTATACCAAGCTTGTCTCGAAAGTGTTCAAACTTTACACGAGATAGAGGCTTTGTCAACACATCAACAACCTGTTCATCCGTGCTAACGTACTGGAGTTTTAAGGCTCCTCTCTGCACCATGTCACGGATGTAATGATAACGAATCTCTATGTGCTTCGACTTGTCATGGAATACAGGATTCTCTGTCATCTTTATGCAGCTCCGGTTGTCACATAGGATTGTGGTTGCTTCCATCTCTAGGTCAAATAGACCGGTCAGTAATTTTCGAAGCCATATAGCTTCGCAGCTGGTAGAACATGCAACAATGTATTATGCTTCCGCTGTGCTGAGAGCAATGCTGGATTGCTTTCTACTCTGCCATGAGATCATGGCTGATCCCAAATTGAAACAACATCCTGAAGTGCTTTTCCTATCAGAAACACTTCCTGCCCAATCTGCATCAGTATATCCACTCAATGTGAAATCATGATCTCCATCATAGCTAAGACCACAATCTATTGTACCCTTAAGGTACCTCATCACATGTTTTGCAGCCACTAGGTGAACATGTCTGGGTTCTACCAGAAACTGACTCAAGGTGTTCACGACAAAACAAATGTTCGGTCTGGTGTTCGGTCTGGTGTTCGTCAGGTACATCAACGATCCAATAATTTGTTTGTATAGCGTGGCATCAATCAATTCTGACGAAGTGTCGACCAACAGCTTCAGCTTCGCTTCCATGGGTGTATTCATGGACTTGCATTCCAACATGTCGAATCTCTTCAGGATTTCGACTGCATACTTCCCTTGGTTAAGGAAGATCCT
>ML803493.1:167997-221079 GCA_009831015.1 Picea engelmannii
ACCTCTAAATGATGCAAAATAACTTAACCACAACCTCTAAAGTGCTAGCACTTTAGGGCTCTAGAGGTTGCACTAGTTACTAGACCAATTCAAATAAACTTGGCAAATGAAAAACAAGAAAGTTAACACCTTAAGTTTCTTACTTCAAGCATCAATTAAAACATGCAATTTCATAATCTTGTATGAGAAAGAAAACCATTACCATAACCATTAACAATCACAAGGTAAAAAATCTACTTGCACCAAGAATAATCATGTAAAACAATGTTAGATTGCCAAAATACTCCAATAAATTAATCCAAATGCCAAGAAACAAGCCTTAAAAGAGTAGCGCCTTCCTTATTTCAACCAATAACCCTTAGTAGGGCGAAAATTTCAGACCTCCACTCTCCCAAGTGAGAGTTATGATAAAAAATGAATGTACTTTTGTCTTATTTATACAAAATTATGACCTTTAATTAAGTTTTAGGTAAAAAAGATGGGTCGACCTCGCCAGTTTCTTACAAAATTAAATTCTGGACAAAATAAAATAAATTTGCATGTAAAGACCCTCCTAGGGTTGACATCATGCCCTTATAGGGTGGCGTTGGACCTCTGTCATGGAACGTTGGGCTCAGGGAGTGAAACGTTGGGGCTCAAAAGGTCAAAATCCTTCCCACACATGCAAATAACCTTAGGATTACCCCCAAGGAAATAGTTGAGGGCCACTGTCCTGGCTTGATGACCAGAGGTGACAACGTTATCCACAAACATTTCACGGAAATGAGAAGGCTGGCTCGTGATGAGACCCCCTTTCTCTTGGCTATGCCACCAAGAGTCACTACCTTGGTTTGGTGACCAGATAGGTGGTAATGTCATATCGCTACATGCCCATGGTCATAATAGGCAGGCTCGTGATGAGACCTCCTATCCATCAACTAGTACCTTGAGTGTTTGTGTTATCTTATGGGTCCCCTTTTCTTACTGAGAAGCTTTTCACTACTTTCTCGGGGACCCCTAGGAGAAGCATCTCGAAGGTCTCAAAATTGGCTTTTAACTCTTGCCAGCTACATTTACCCTCTGGGCCTTTAGCCCCTTCTTCCCACGAGGTAAGGTACAACCCTTCCTAGTGTAGCCAATCCCAATGCCCAAACAAGGATAGGGGAGATGGAAGGAGTAAAGATGGAAAGTGGTAAGTATGGAGGGAACAGACGATGACTTTTCACAGATCCACCCAGTAGCAACCCATCCTAAAGGGAAATCAACTTACTAGGGCACCGTGTCACCCTTCTAGGAATGAACAAAGCAAAGAGCATAATTTCCAAGCAAACGTCATGAAATGAAGAAGGATTCAATACAACATATTCAAGTGCTTCAAGAATCAAAGTGATACATACCATGATACCCAGACTCATTACCTCATGGAGCAAGACTCACTGCTACTTTAGGACCATGCTGGTGTGATGGATACTGCTGCTGGTGATACATGGACTGCATTGAAGAAAAGAGGAGCCCTCCGGGGTCATGCTTAAGTCGTCTGGCTCTCGGTACTCCATGTCTAGGACCTGTGGGCCTCGAGATGTGATCTCCTTGGTTATCCCTAGGCTAGGGGATAACACACCAAATTATGGGTTACGTCCACAATGGATGGCTTCTTTATTATGTGTTTGGTAATTGCTTCAGGCTTGCGCACTGC
Source organism: Picea engelmannii (assembly GCA_009831015.1). Classification (NCBI taxonomy): domain Eukaryota; kingdom Viridiplantae; phylum Streptophyta; class Pinopsida; order Pinales; family Pinaceae; genus Picea; species Picea engelmannii. The sequence continues at coordinate 169,673 of ML803493.1, forward strand.
GCTTACAAAGATATGTCATGGTTATCTTACTCTTCTCCTAGCCTAGCCACTCTGCAGTGCAAGCCTCTCTCCCTCTCTGCATCATATCTTACATTCAAACATGGATTCCTCTCTTTACAGAATAGAACAGACTCAAAACGATGACTAGTAGAGAACCCTACAATGAGGAACTAACCAACAACAACCAACCCATATTCTCCCAACCCATTACATATTTATACATACATTCTAGGGATTAAAACCCTACTTGGTTCATCCCAAAACCCTATTACAATGCATCACCACTCCAGTGAATTGGCTGTTTGGGCTGTTTTCACCTGCTTTTCCGTCTTCATGCTGCTTTTGCACTCTAATTGTTGTTCTTCCTGCTTTTGCGTGTCCTTGTATCTTTAGCAAGTCAAGCTGTCATCCTTCCTTTTTTTCACTTTCTTCTCTTTATTCTTCTCTCTCTGTTCATTGTACTTCTGGATGTGCCTCAACTGCACACTCCTTAGACTTCCTTCTTTCTCTCCGCACTTCTTCTATACTTAAGATTTTTACCAAAATTGTATCCCAAAACTGCCTGTCCAATAGGCCCCCAACATTCCCATGTGGCTTGTCTCGAGCTACTCCGGTTTGTTGCCTGCTCTTCCATGCCGCAATGAAATTTTGGGAGGATGCCTTAGCTACCTCCACTTCCTTTAGTATCACTGCCCCTGTTTCTGTGATCTTTTCGACCCCCTGCACAGTCAAGGCTGTAATATTCTCTTATGCTTCATGGGCTTCGTCCTTTTCCTTAAGGGCTTTCTTTACGCTTTCCTCGGCCTCGTTTTTGTCTTTCATTACCTCTTCCACTCGGCCTTCAACTTCCTTCTTCTCTTGGAGCATAGTGTCATATTGTTGTTTCCACTGAGCTCTTTCGTCCATCATTTTGTCAGCTCCTGGTGTGCGTCAACTCCTGGTGTGCTTCATCTCGTCGGTTCTTAATCTCTTGCAATAAGCCTATCTGCAAGTCTTGTAATCTTTGTGTTGGCATCCTCGATACCACTATGTTCAGGTGTCCTAGCGTGTTCACTTGTTCTTGTAATTCAGACGTTGGAAATTCAAGTGCATCTGTTTCAATCTGGAGTGTTTTGTGCCATGTTGCTAGCTGGGTTAAGGCTAGATGCATAGCCTCTGCTTCCTTCCCTAGAGTTATGGACGGTCCTCCCTCGGTCCTGTTCTCTTTTGTTAGGTTGGTTGCTGCTAAGAGTTGCTAGACTGCTGCCAACTGATCCTTCACCCTCTGTTGTTGCTTCGCCTGTTTCCTGGTTGCTTCCTTCATGATTTCCTTTGCGACATCCCGTACTTGGTAGTCGATCCTGTCCATATCGTCATTGGTTAAAGTATAAACTGGGGTTTCTCTGTGCGCTTTAGTCTTCTTGCGCGCCCCTCCTACTGGTTCCTTCCCCTTATCCTTCCATTTTGCTCCTGCTGTGGGGACTGTTGATGGGCCAGGCATATCTCCTGTTCCATTGTTCTGATCGTTCCCCTGCTCCTCATCCAGTTCTTCATCATTCTTATCCTGCTCTCCTTCCTCTTCAAGGTTCCCTGTTTTCTTGGCTGGGATTTTCCAGCCATCTTCCCAATCATTCACAATCAAGCATACGTCCTTTGTTGTTAACCTATAACTGGTTGGCAACCACTGGTGCGCCAAGTCCTTCTTTGCCTGCATATAAATGTGGTGCATGCCTTCTTTGAAGCGCACAATGTCTTTGCGTGTTTCCACTGTCTCTCCTGAAATGTGCGTTGTATGGTCGATTATATGCCTGAGAGTATCAAAGTATACAAAGAATGTGACATTATTGTCTTGTTGGGCGTATGCCATAAGTTGGCATATAGCGCAACCATACTACCTTGACTAGATGTGCCCATGCGCTGATAGTAGCCTGCTTCCTGCCATCCGACTAGCGCAATCAAAATCAACAACCATGCATAGTGAAATTTTGTGCCCTTTTCCTGGGTCTCAATACAATCTTGCAAAAAATAGCTCACCAAGAAGGTGGCCCAGTTCATTTGAACCCCTTAGACACATTTTGCTGCATTTGCAATTACTGCAGCTAGTACTTCATCCTTCCGACGTTTGTGCAACAACTTGCAGGACAATACCTGCTTCGTAAACCTAACATTGTCATCACTGATGTTTTTAACATCTAGTCCCCTTTTCCTTCTGAAAGTCTTGAACTTTTCCTTCATTGCCTCTGACAATGCTCTCTCTCTTGCCTTGTTGAACATAATGGTCGGATCTACTTTGGCTTTTGGGATCCCTATTATGCGCGCAATCAACGCAGTATCAATTGACACTAGGGGGTCAACCCACTGTGTCCCCCCATGGACACAACTGAGTAGTATCTTCACACAAGCATTAATTTCTAGACTGCATCTGAAGTGTGGGATCTCCATCAGGTTTAGTATGGCTGCCTTCTCCAATCCTGTTGCCCACACCTGTGTCTCTAGCAGGATTGCTCCTGTGCCTGGTACGCTCCTAGTGCAAAGATATTTTTCCCTGGCCAACTCCGAGAATTTTCGCTCGTCGGTGATATCATGATCCGTAGACTTGAGACCAAAAACCTTGTCAAGCATATCTCCTTAAATACTTACACCAGGTGGAAATGGTGATGTTGCCAGAAGGTATTTCCCATCTGCTGGTACTTTGATGTGGGGTGCATTGTCTTTCCTTGGTGGGATATAATCCCTGTGGAAACTTGCCTGTGAAGCCGAAGTCAAAGCTCCAGGTACTTCCTCAACCTCTAGTATATCTACTGGTTGTTTTGATTGCCTCTGTGTCGCTGTTGATGGCGCTCCAACTTTTGGCGGGGCCATTGTTCTATGTGATAGGTTCCTTTCTTGGCTCTACGATTGTTCTTTGGTAGTTGTAGTTCGACTCCGATTCACTCAAATTCGCTCTGGTTTACCCTCTCTTTCATGCAGCTCTTAGTCACAATGATTCATGCTAAATGACCTTCGACTATTTTTGTGCCTCCTTGCCAACTGTGCATGTCTCTTCACACCTTAACTACCTTTTCCAATCCGCCAACGTGGTTGATGAGTGGTTAAACAAATGCATCTTTATTATCAAATCCATCGTGTGATCTTTCCCTGGTATTGCCAATTTGTCGTGATTTCTGACGGCTTTTACCATTTAAGATTATACAATGTCTTTATGACTTGTCATCACCATATTATCGCCATCGTTTCCGTGCTTTAATGCTTCCAACGGTCTTGTTCGTGCCAAACTGCACAACTGTTCTTGCTTTTACATCTCTTTGCTTTGCAGTGTTTTTCCTCTGTCTATTATTTTTTGAATTGGCATAGTTCCATCTTGATGCGCGATAGTCATTCCTTGTGCGCAAGTTCTTATGCCTTAGTACTCTATAATATTTTTCTTTTTATATATCTACTTTTTATTTGTTTTTCTATGTTTTTCCTTTCTACTATAGTACAACTACTATGATACATGTGGTCTGGCGCAACCTAGATTACTGCACAAACTGTCTGCCATCTGTATAGAGTTTCAACTTTCAACCGACTTCTATTCACCATTCCTCCAAGGACTTCTCCATTTAGGGTTTCCAATTGTGCAACACCTATCTCCGTTACATGCTGAATCACATAAGGTCCTAACCAATTCATTCTAAACTTTCCTGGATGGCGCATGAACTTACTGTCATAGAGTAATACCAAATCTCCCACTTGAAACTTTTTATGTTTAATGTGTCGATCATGCCAAGCCTTCTCTCTTGCCTTTTGAACTTATTGATGGAAACCTGCAACAAACCGATCTTCCTCAAGTTGTACTAACTATGCCATTCTCTCCTGTATTGCGCCAGAGTCTGATAGATCAATGATTGCTGCAATGCACAGGCTAGGTAGAATAAAATCCATTGGCATCACTGCTTCTTGCCCATAGACCAACCTGAACGGTGTCTGTCCTCACAACTTTTTGCTTGTAGTCCTGTAAGCCCTTAACACCACAGGAACTCTTAAGTCCCAATCGTTTCTTCCTACGTTGCAGATCTTGGTTAAAGCATTCTCCAATATTTTATTGAAAGCTTCCACTGTCCCATTGGCTCGAGGATGATACAGGGTACTCTTCTGGTGATGAATTTGAAACTCCTCAATCGATGTTGCAATTGTTTTATTCAGAAAGTGTGTTCCTTGATCACTAAGTAATATGCGCGAACATCTAAATTGTGTAACTATATTCTCAAACAAAAACCGCGTAGCAGTCTCCGCGATGCAATTCAGAACTGGTGTTGCTTCTGCCCATCTTGTCAAGTACTCTGTCACAGTGATGTACCTTGCCCTGGATCTTGTTGTTTGTGGGTTTATTGGCCCTACAAAGTCTATGGTCCATTTCTCAAATGCTTGCAAGGTAACTTGTGGATTTAAAGGCATTTCATCCCTCCTAGATGGCTTTCCCACTTGTTGACATACATCGCATGACTGACTGTATTCCTTAGCATCTTTGTGAAGTATGGGCCACCAAAGCCCTGCGCATAAAATCTTTTGTGCAATCGCTCTCCCTGTATAATGTCCACCTGCAATCCCATCACGTGCTTCTTCAAGTATCACCGGTCTTTTGTGTTCCAACACACATCGTCTCAATATTCCATCTGCACCCAACTTGTATAGATTCCCTGCAATCAACTGATAATTTGCAGCTTTCAATACCAATTTTTTATTCTGCACAACCGTCATATCTGATGGAGCCATACCTGTACTTAGAAACTGTACGATGTCTGAGAAGTAATAGTCCACCATCTTTACTACAAATAGTTGTGCATCTGGGAAGCTGTCATCTAAATTGCCTGCATCTTCTCCTGATAATATGTGCGATAGATGATCTGGTCCTGCATTCAACTTCCCTGGTTTCACTACAACCTTAAAATCATATAAACAATAGTAGCCATTTGTATATTCTCCCCCCCAACACTGGCTTGTTCACCATGTATTTTAATGCAGAATGCTCTGTATACATCTTTAAGTGAGACCCCAATAAATAATGTTTGAACTTTTGTAGTGCATAGACCATTTCCAATCCTTCTCTTTCCGTGGTAGTATAATTCTTCTCTGCCATGGACAACTTCCTACTTGCAAAATCAATTGGGTGATCTATGTCTCCCTCCCCTGGTTGGGATAACATTGCTCCCAATGCTATGGATGATGCATCTACATGTACATGGAACTCCTTATTCCAATCTGGAAATATCAAAATCGGTGTAGTCACTAGTTTTTTCTTTAAGGTGTCCAAACCCTTATGACAGTCCTCATTCCATTGAAACTTTGCTTCCTTCTTGAGTAACTTTTCCATCGATGTTGTGATCTACGCATATCTTTTGATAAATTTCCTGTAATAGAATGTATGACCTAGAGTTTCCCTCAACTTTCTCATTGATGTTGATGGTTCTAAATCTAGAATTACTGCAATCTTGGCTGGATCTACTAGTAATTCTTGTTTGCAAACTACATGTCCCAACAAAATTCCAAACGATGCGCAAAAAATACATTGTTTCAAGTTCAGCGAAATCTAACAATGTCTACACCGATCCAACATTAGCCTGAGGACTTCTATATGATCCTTTAGTAGACTGGACATAGTGCAATCATCCAAATACACTTCAAGGAACTTATGAATAAATTCCTTGAATGCTGTAACCACAACTCTGGAAAACACCGCAGGGGCATTCTTTAGTCCAATGGGAATTACTGTATACTGATAACTCCCCCACTTTGTTGCAAAAGTGGTCTTGTGCCGGTCCTCCTACTCAATTTTTATCTAATGGTGTCTCAAGAATCCATCTGCGAAAGAATAAGTTTTTTGGCCTCCTACGTTCTCCAGTACCTCATTTGTGAATTGTGTTGGAAATGGGTCATGTAAACACGCACCATTTAGCTTCCTTAGATCCACGCAGATCTTGATTCCTCTCGTCTTCTTGTCATGTACTACCATTGGACTAATCCACTCAGATTCTTCTACCGGTTTGATGATTCCTGCATCCAACATCTTGTCTATTTCAACCTTCACCTTTTCCTTGTACTTCAGATTTAACCTGTAAGGTCTCTGTTGTACTGGCTTAGCTCCTGTTTTCAGTGGAATCTTCATCTCACCTAAGTCCCCTGCTATCCCCTTCATCTCTGAAAATGTCGTTGGGAATATGTCTTAATATTTGCGCAACAAGTCTGTAATCTTTTCGAATGTCTCATCACTCCAGTAATCCCCTACCTGTGTAAACTTCAGATTCACTGTCGTCCCAATGTTTACCTTATGCGTCTTTATCAGCTGGGTGTATGCGGCGAATTCAAGCTCTGGCCCTTCTATTGCTTGTTATCCTTCTGTCTTAGGTACTTGAACATTTTTGGAATCTTCTTCATCGTGCTCCTCCTTAGCCACACTGTAGCATTCCAATAACTTATGGACAATCATAGTAGCTCTATGCGCACTGCATATGGGGACCATCTCCATCGACCCTTCTTCTGAGAATATCTTAGTTCGAATAGCATGTAGCACTGCATCTATTGATGGAGATTCATGTTCAAATGTAAACGTGACTTTGAACCTCTAAGCCAACTCTTCCCATCTTGTTGTCTCTCTGCGCATTTCCAATTCCAAATACCAGTTCTTCAAAATTGTCTCCAGGGTATGTATAAATCTGTGCGTCCATTCTGTTTCCGATACTGAACTCCATAAAGTTATGCACTGCTCAACATGACCTGTTGGATCACTCTCTCCTGTATACTTCTGTGCAATATTTTCTCCCTCATTACCAAACCTGACTTGCATTAGTCTTCTGCATTGTGGCCAGTGTTTCATTCCTTCTTTGTGTGTAGCCCACCATCTGGCTGGAGTCGCTTTTAGGACAACATCTAGTGCTAACAATCTTTGTTGTTCAGGTACCTGCAACTCAAATTCCTTTACAAACAGACTTATTTCAGTCAATACATCATACTTGGGTGGATCACGTAGCTCTGTTCCAATCCAGTGCAAGGATCGGGTTATGCGCGTACATCATTTAGTTGAGACTTCATACATTCTCTGCTGCCAATGCTCTATACCTTCTTCAGAGTCCGATGCACACGAACTGATACTTCTCCAACTTAGTGCACCATTTGCAACAGGGTTTATATAATCATCCATCTGCGCAGTCATGTTGTATAAGTTGTCGATGTCATTTCCTCTGGCTGGCTCTATGTATCTCTTCCCTTCTAATGGGTCCAAGGGTGTAGTAACTTTCAAATCTCCAACTTCAGATATCATCTCCCTCCTCTTCAAGTTGATGATCGCCTGGTTATCAAAAGCCCATTCCAGTCCCATCAGTGTTGGATATGGTTGACTATCATCCACGATCTCAATAACTTCAAAGTCTTCCACGCTGCCCACTCCATCTATGTTCACGGGTACTCTTGTCAAATGACCAATCGGTACTATTTTGTGTTGATTCGTGAGCCTTAATTGAACAGGAGACCATACTAGCTTGGGTTTGCCCATCATCTCCCATGTCTACTTAGGTTAAACATTTACATTAGACTCCAAGTCCAAAATAACATTATCCACATCATACTCCCCAATTTGCGCACTGAATCTGAATTCTCCGTTGGTCCTCTTCCTGTGCAGTACTTGATTCACCACCCTTTGTGTGTGTGATGGGAGTCTCCCTTCCTCATGTGCAGTCATCAATCATGTTATATAGTGTACTCAGTGCAGTTTCATCTTTCATTAGCTCTACACAACTTCTCAGGAATTCTGACAGTGTGCTTGCCTTTCAAGTTGGCTTCTCAGGCAAGACGTGATCTCCTACATGAGGTGTAGATGATGTTGATGCTCCCTAATCCTGTCCAAGTACTTTTCTTGCCCTCTGATATGTCTCCTTTTCTTGCTAAGGATCAAAGGTTAGCATGGGTCCTACTGACTTCCTTGTCAATCTCCTTATCAATCTCAAATCCTTTTATGACTCCATTGCCCAATGAAAAGACACTAGTCCTGGATCTCCTATATTGTTTGCGGAAACTTTCTTCTTCTCTTACTCTCAACCTACAAAAATTGTCTTTGTCTCTCGGTTTCACAAGATTTTCACTTGAGCATTGAGACTTTGGCTCTACAAGTGCAAGTTTGTGCGATAACATTTTGGCGTCGTTGCCGGGGACAAAGTACAATTTTCCCGGAAGACGACATTGGAGGAGTTTTCAACATTGAAGATTTTTCCTGGCGACTCCATTGGAAGAACGAAGACCTTGTTCTTTGCATATTTTAAAGACATGATGTTTGTAAGGTGGAATAAGCATCATTTTGAAGGAATTTTGCAGCTCACCTTGGCGACTCCATTGTGATAAGGTACGAATATTTTGTTTAGCTTTTTCATTTCACATTATGAAGAATGGCTTCTTCGATGTTGCATGGGATGTATCCTGCTCTCAATTTCAGGGATGTTCCAGGGTACCCAAACAAGTTTCCCCCGAACCATGCAAAGATTTGCTTGAAGTTCAATGGTGATTCTTCTTGTGCCATCCCACATATCTTGTCATATATGAGGTATGCATCCACGTTCAAAGAAAGATATGAAGACCTCTTGGTTACATCATTTCTAATATCATTGGAGTAAAAGCAACAGGAATGGATCCAATGCTATTGCAGCCCAAAGAGTATTCCTTCTCTCAAAATCTTTGTCCAGGAATTTCTCATGCATTGTGGTCCTAAATCTCAGGGTTTTGAAAACACATCAGGAACTATTGGTATCCCTAGAGGACGAGGATTTACATGATCTTTTTGAAGGAAAAAAAGACATTGTTTTAAATGATAATGCTGTAGAATCAGATGAAGATATCCCTGTTGTGCTTCAAGGAGCATGTAGCGTTATTTCTGCTATCCCAGAGAAAGATGAAAATAAAATTTGTAAAGAATGCAATGACAACATTATGCAGAATCTCAGTAATAGTGGGAGTGACGTTGCCTTGAGGACTGATATGCATGTTTCTGCTGAGGGCATTGTTGGCTGCCCCATTGAAGACAATGTTGCAGGCTTAAAGCTTGAGGATGGGTCCAGGGAGGCCAGCACTGCTGGCATCATTAGGAAATATCATGCAAAACTGAAAGCCAGCCTCATGACAGATCCTATCACTATCAAGGAAAAAGTTGAAAACAATGATGAGGCTTTCTTGGAGGAAGAAGACATTCATGAAGATGGTACTGATGTCATGGAAGACTTTGAAGATTTTCATGTTGGTACTCCAAATTGTGATGATGCAACTCCCTCCAGTAACGAAGACTCTGAGGGATTTATTTTCGATGCTTCAAATCACGATGACACTGCTGTTAAGGAGGATAAACCAAAGGGTCTGTTTTTGATGCCAAACCCTAACAGTGGTGACATCCCTTCAGAAAAACAGGAAGATGAAGCATATGATGAGATCATTTCTGGCCCGAAATATCAGTCCGATGGCCAGGAGAATCAGAAAGTTGATAGTATGGATGACAGGGGGTCTGATAACAAGGAAGAGACAGAATTTGAACCAGCATCATGTAATTGGGATGAGTTCATTCTACTCAATTCAAGAAGGGGATCTTTCTTCACAAGTTTTGACAACGACCCTGATTTCGATGATTTGGAGCTGAGGCATATGTTAAGTGGACATCTCCTGGTGGATTTCCTCTGGAAGAAAATCACTTGGACAACAGCCCTGGTGTCCTTGAAGATGAATACGATGGTACTGTTGCCAGCCCCAATCAATATTTAGAGAGTGGACAAAACAATATCAAGGGTGATAAAGGTCTGCACTGTGGTCATGTAACAGAATTGTTTCATCAAGTACATGATTATTTTTCCTTGGATGTAGATAAGGAAAATGTTCATGATGAAACTGATAGATTCCATGTACCTGGAAATCAGAATGGAGGTTCCTTGGACTTGCCATTCGATACTGATATTGTTGATTCCTTAAACAAGAGACATCATCAATATTCCAATTCATTTCGACTGCCAGGGATTGTCTTTTCCTGTGAAGACCTGGAACAATCCACTATTGCTGAAGCCAGCAAAAAAGTTTTCAAATTGCAAATACATTCTGATGAATTGATATAACCCAATGTTGCAAGTAGTGAGATCCTCAGTCTGCCATTGGAACAGGGGAAACATGAATATTACTCTGTAAATTTTGAGGACCCTCTGGTGTATGATATTGGAGAAGAGGGTAAACACAATGATGTTGTGGCTGGCCCAGATAGTGGACAGAAAAATGAGGATCATTTTGGTGGTATTTTTGTTGGTTGGAAGCAAAATGAAGACAACACCACAATCCCATTGAAAGGAACCCTAGATCAATCTCTTGACAGGTTGTTGTATGAGCCAAATTCTGCATGTTTTGATTTAAATAGTCCACATAATCTTGCAACGGGACCAAGCTGTGCTCGGAGGTACTTTCCATCCCTAACGATTTTAAAAGCCATAAAAAACAAGACTGATCTTGATGATCTGAAGGATATTACATGGCATACCCAACATATTGAGCCAACACAGATTTTGGGAAATTTTGAAACATACCCTAGTATAAATGATGAGGGTGGCTATTCCAAGAAAGCCACAGAAGAAGGTCTCTGCCTAGAGTTTGAGAAGGTTAATGCTGTTGATCACGTAGAATATGACATGGATATTGCAGATTTGGAAGAACAACATGGCAACAGTTTCGATATGCACGACGAGCTGAAGTTATATTTCAAGCAGGGCAAGGACAAATTTTATATGTTGTGTTTTGATGGGCCACCACAATTTGATGATGAGGGAGAGGAAACTCGGGTGGCTGAGCATCATGTTGAATGGACATGTTTTTATCATCTTTATTTTGTAGAAAACCAGTCCAGCAACAAACCTGGCACTTTTGAGCTAAACAATGATTGGGCAAGCTCTTCAAGTTTTGCATCTGTTTTAAATATCCCAGAGCAGTTTGACAATGAGGCTGACCCCAAGAGTGATCTAATAGAAAAAAATTACATAAGGATACCTGCAATATGATGATCTTCATGATCCTTTGGGTGAGGAAAATATTCTCATAAACCACAAATCTTACTTTGTATTTTTGCAGCCTCCCTTTGTATGATTCCGATACATATAGTCTTGATACCCTGAACCTCAGCAGAAATGAAAACTTGGTAGCAAGTAAGCAGATCCATGGGATTAGTGATCACCAGTATGATCAGGCTGAGGACAGAACGGGTGTAAAGGGTCCACTGGAACATGATTCTGATAATACAAGAAGCCATGCAACTTCAAGTACAGAAGGGAAGGACAACAGTCAAGGTATGGCATGTTTGGGCCCTTTCTATGACATTGTTGTTATTCCAGAATCTCAAGGGGAGAGGGAGATTACAAATTTGATGAATGTTAGTGGTCAATATTTTAAGGAAGATGAAAGACAATTCGAGGAATACCAAACGGGGATTGATATAAGGATGATTCCTGGGAGAAACCTTGTTACAGACATGCCTGATAGAAATGTTGATCAAATAAGTAACACTACCCTGAAATTTTCTGTGAGGGTTTATGGTGATTTTCTAAAGGACTGGGAAAACAGGTCCTGTAGCTGCCCACCCCTTTTGATGTACGATCTGGGGAGTATTTTTGGTGTGCAAGAGCCAAGACTTGCTATTATCCCAATAGCACTTGAGGTTCCAGCGCACGAACACTCACATTTGCAGGTATTTTCATTCACCATGATGATCAAGTACAAAGAGGAGGAGAATGAGTCATTGAAACTTGTCCCTTATGTTTCAGAATTGCTGAGAAGGTTTTGTACATCGTTTAAAAATTTTTGTGGGCAAAGGTTTGATCAATGCTTTGACATTTTATATGATAGCAAGAAAAAGGATCCCAAGAATTCTCTCAGCCCAACGTTGATGGAGAAGTCAACATACAAGCATTCAAATTTCAGTGTGTCCATGTTGTGGATGATGGTGAAGCACAAAGGTAGAAGGGATGATGTAGCAAAGCCTTGAAAGTTTTATTAAAATTCTGAGGTTCTGAAGTGCCCCCGAGGGGGACACTTGTCCCCAAGAAGGAGCCAGATGTTACCCATTGGTCTTCATCAGCTTATCCCAGTGGATTTACCACTGTTAACCCTTGGATAAGTCCTAGGTTGAGGAAAATACAGAAATTGTTAAAGATAGTGGAACTCATTGGAGGATAAGCTTGATAACGACAAGGTTATCTGCACTAGAATAACCTGTTGGTAACTCAGATAGAAACAGTGACACAAGTGCCAAGTTTATCCTTGGTAAATGCACCTAGTGCCGAGGAAGCAAATATGTTCCAAGGAAGCAGAGATAGTCCGAACAATGATCAGGTATCAACAAATGAGAATATGGTTCAGCTGCAAATTTAGATGTTGGGAAGATTCGAAGTGATGGCTCTTGGGCTACAGGAAATGAACAAATGATGATTATGACCCTGAAAGTCCGGAATAAATGTACCAGCAGGAAGAGGGTTCGAGTTCTGGAGGCAGGAGAGCATCTTTTTGTAACTTTTGCAGACATGTTACTTTCTGAAGTGGCTCCATCAAATTACTTGGACGCATGATAACTAGGTTTCCATTACAGCCGTTAAGAAAATGTTAGGTACCAGATCTATTATGATAGCAGAAAAGAGAAATACTGCAGAGAATAACAACGTAATAGCAACAAAAAATGGAAATATTGTAGAGAATAACAATGGAACAATGAATTATATGGAACCACAACACCAAAATAATACCTTTATTGATAGGAAACAATGTTCACCTGCCTCTTCGAGGGGGAAACCTCCAGCATAGCAGAGCTCTATTACTATAATTCTCAAGAAAAAACTTCTCATGCCCTCGATTCTTATTTATACTAAATATATCTACCACAAGAACAATCTAGAGGAAGATCTTCTAGAAGTGGAAGCTTCTATTAGGTCTTCTTACATTTGATTCAATCTTCCTTATTACCGGGCCTTATTAATATTGGCCTTTATTACATGGAAAATATATTATTCTACCTACATGAGGGGTTAGGGAGGTTAGGTCCCTAACATGCCCTCCCCCTTAAAAATAGTTTTGTTCTCAAGGCTTGAGATGAAGAAATTGCTGCAGAATGGTAGCTGGCTCCCAGGTGGCATCTGCTGGAGTTGTATCTTTCCACTATACTAACACTTCCTTGATGGTGCGGTGATGGAGACGATGCTCACGCTAGTCCAAGACTACTTGGGGTTGCAACCAGACAAAGCCTTCTTCATCCAACTCAGGGAGACTGGTTTGAGTTTGACACTTACTTCCAATCACCTTCTTTAAGCACGAGACATGAAAAACATGATGGAGCTTAGAATGACTTGGCAAAGCTAACTGGTAGGCGATTGGTCCCACGTGCTTGAGAATTGTATAAGGACCATAAAATTTAGGCATAAGTTTTTGACAATGTTTAGCCTTGAGTGAAGTCTGCTTATAAGGTTGCAGTCAAAGAAACACCTAGTCCCCTTCAACAAATTGACGTTCGAAACGACCTTGATCTACTTGTTGCTTCATGCGATTCTGAGCCATTACCAAATTCTCTTTGAGGGAATGGAGAATAACCTCTCGAACGATAAGAGTTTGGTCAACTGCCTGAACCTTCGAGACACCTGGAAGGTATGAGGGAACTGACGGTAGCTTTTTTCCATATACTACTTCAAAAGGAGTCATGCGAGTAGTTGTATGGTAAGATGTGTTGTACCACCATTCAGCTAGTGGTAACCATTGAGCCCACTGATTTTGCCTCTTAGATGCAAAACACCTCAAATATGTTTCCAAACACTTGTTGACAACTTCAGTTTGACCATTAGTCTGAGGATGATAGGTTGTGCTGAGATGCAATTGGGTTCCTTGTAGCCTGAACAGTTATTTCCAAAAATTGCTAGTGAAAGTGGGATCTCAGTCAGAAACAATAGAACGAGGCATGCCATGAAGCTTGAAGATATGATCCATGAAAAGTTGAGCCACGGTGGAGGCGATAAATGGGTGTTGAAGAGCACATAAATGAACATATTTGGAAAGAGGACCAACAACGAACATGATCACTGACTTATTGCCTGATTTAGGTAAGTCGACGATGAAATCCATGGAGATATCCCTCCAAATAGCGGGTGGAATTAGAAGTGGTTGTAGTGTGTCGGGGGATTTAACTGTTTCTCCCTTGTTGTGTTGACAGACATCACATTCCACCAAAAAGGTGCGGACATCCTGTTTCATACCATCCCAAAAACAAAGAACGTTTGACCTTGTCATAGGTTTTGGTAAACCCTGAGTGTCCAGCTGTGGGTGTAGCATGAAGCTCAGAAATCACTGTGGATTTAAGTTGTGATTGTTTACTTAAATACAAACTACCTTTGTAGTGAATCTCATCATTATGCCAAGAGTACCTTGGGGAAACTGGAGAATTGTCTTGCAATTGTTGGATCGGATGCAAAATTTTGGGATCTTGTAGCCATTCCTGGAAAACAACTTGGAGCTAATTTGGTACAATGAAGGAGAGGGAAAAGAGGGACCCTTCATCTTCATATTTTCTTGAAAGAGTGTCAACAACCACATTGTCTTATCCTTTCTTGTAAATGATCTCATAATCATATCTAAATAGCGTAGTCACCCATTTTTGTTGCTCTAGAGATGAACGATGTTGCTCTAAAAAATACTGGAGGCTCTGATGATCTATCTTAATTTGAAAGCATTTCCTCAATAGATAAGGGTGCCAGAGATCCATTGTAGGAAAAATAGCCAACATTTCCTTTTCATAGATTGATTGGCCCAAATGTCGCTCCGATAGTTGTTTGTTGGTAAAGGCCAAAGGTCGACCATCTTGCATAAGGACTACACCAATTCCTCTCCCTGAAGCATCACATTCCAAGACAAAGGTATTTGTGAAGTCGAGAAGGGCTAGGACATGAGTGGTGCGCATAGCCTCCTTCAAGGATTGGAAGGAATGATCAGTTGTTGGAGTCCAAGTGAAAGAATTCTTTAGGGGAGCAATGAGAGGCTCCGAAATTTTTCCATAATTCTTAACAAACTTGCAATAATAGCCCACCATTAAACCCAAAAACCCACACAATATTTTGAGAGTCTTGGGGCGAGAAAATTCTTGCATAGCTTCAATTTTCAAGAATTTTCTTAGGATCCACCCTGACACCATCCTTGCCACCAATATGACCCAAGTACTCCACTTTCAAGGCTCCAAAAACACATTTAGATTGTTTGAGGAAAAGTTTGTGCTAAGAGTAGATGAAGAACTCGATCCACATGAGCAAGATGGGTTGTCCATGTTTTACTATATATGAGAATATCATCAAAAAAACTAAGACAAAATGACAGAGAAAAGGACAAAAGACATGATTCATGATGCTTTGGAAAGTGGAGGGAGCATTACACAAGCCAAAGGGCATGAACGAGAACTCATAGTGGCCCTCATGAATTCAAAATGCAGTCTTAGGAATGTCGGTCTCTTTCATACGTATCTTGTGGTAGCCATAATGAAGATCAAGTTTAGTAAAGTACTGGGCATCACTTAATTTATCCAAGAGATCATCAATGACAAGAATGGGAAATTTGTTGAGGCCATGAAAGTCAGGACACATGCGCCAAGATCCTTCTTTCTTAAGTTCCATGACCACAGGAGAAGAATAGAGGCTAGTACTAGGACATATAACACACGACGAGAAATTCTTGAACAAGTTTCTCGATTTCATTTTTTTGGGAAAAGGGATGACGATAGGGACGAACATTGGGAGGAAGGCTTTCGGGGACGAGGGGAATGGAATGATCATGAATGCCACAGGAAGGGAGAAGTACCTGGGGAATGGAAAAAACAACTAGATGTTTTGAGAGGATGGATTGGAGGTCAGGATGCACAGAGGGTGTCTCAGTGGCTTGAATGGAATGGAGTTGTGCAATAATGTTAGAATGACATTTTTTGAGGAGATTTTCCATGTGATGGGAACTGATGATCTCAGGGGAACGTGTTGTGATGCCTTGGAACTTATACTGTTGGCCCTCCTTGTTGAAATGCATGGTTAATTCCTTAAAATCCATGAGGATGGGACCAAGGGTCCTTAACCATTCAACACCCAACACAATGTCACAACCACCCATGTCGATGGCAAACATATGAGATTTCATGTTGTATTGACCAAGTTGGAGACAAACATTTTCACAACAGCCCCCACATTTCATGGAACCTCCGTTGGCAATCATGATTTGAAAGTTGTTGATGGCACAAATATAGCAATTAGTTTCTTGGGCAATGCAACAATGAATACAATTATGGGTGTTTCCATTGTCAATGAGGATGATGACCTTCTAATGCTTAATGTATCCAATTAACTTGAGGGTTTGGGGAGCAGAGAAGCCAGTGAGAGCATTCATGAAAATGACCGGTTCGACTTCTGGGGAGTCCAAGGGTGGAGTAAGGTCAGTGGGTTCAGGTGACTCAGCCACAGGGGGAGCCTTAACCTCTTCTTCTGAAACATCCTCAGAGATGGCCATAAAAAGATTTTGTTCCTTACACTTGTGCCCAGGAAAATATTTGTCATCACAATTATAACAAAGGCCCTTGAGTTGGCATTCAACCATTTCTACTCGGGTCAATTTCTGGATCTTCGGTGGAGTGGAAGGAGGGGCGGGAGTGACTGGTTTAGGGTGGGCAATAAAGGAGGGTTTTCTAGTTTGAGAAGAGACAACCTGTTGTGCTTCCTTAGCTCGTTTAGTAGCTTCCACCCAACTCTGAGGGCGAGCCATGAGGACCTGGGCATGGATCTCATCCTTGAGGCCACTGATAAAGCATTATCGGAAAAAAGCATCAGACATGCTCTCCGTGCGGAAAACCAAGCGCTCAAAAGCAACTATAAAGTCTTCCATTGTGCCAGCTTGTTTCAACTTGGTCAAACAACCTAAATGGTTGGTGTCAGTGTCAAAGCATTCATAAAGCTCTGCAACAAATTATGTCCAAGCCACATACCCTTGGCAAGCATTTTGTTTCCATTGCCACCATCGCCAACGTTCTTAATTAGATGGAGAACACCATATCGGAGATTGGACAACTCATCAGTAATTCCATACAAAGAGAAATAGTGTTCCATTTGAGTGACCCAGTTGGTGGGATCCGAGCCATCAAATTTGTTCACAACCACTCGAGGAATGCGTAGGTCACACTGAAAGTGATGGAACTGAAAGGTCTGGGAATTGGAGGAAGTCTTACCTTCGAGGTGCAAAGGTTGGTCAGATGAGGTAAAGTCTCTAGTAATATTTAGCTTGGCACAGATCTGGGCACCACAGGATTCAATCTGGGTAAAGAGGTCATGTTTTAGGGTTTCCATTTTGACAAAATGGTGGAATGCATTTTGGCATTGACGATGGTAATATTGGCATTGAGTTGTCGCACTTCCTTTTGGGCCTCTAAGAAATCAAATGACAAGGTATTGAGGTGGGTTTCAAGGTCTTGGCTATCGGTGTGGGTCATGATGAAAGGGGGTATCAGAAAGGGGCGGGTGGGACCACACATAAAAGGGGTTATGGATGAAGGGTATCACGATGATCAGTGCGAAGAGGGGAATCCAATGGGGTAGGTCCCAAATATGAGGGTCGGAAGGGTGTTGGGACCATAGAGATTTTTTTTTTTGAAAAATGATAGCAATTATTGCGATTAGAACGAAAAGATGAGTCCAATGGGATAGGTCTCAAATAAGGGTGTGAGCATGCCCCCAATTTTTTTTTTACTCCTATGGAGTTATACTCCGAACTGAATAACATTGCAGTGGCGAAACGCCCAAATTCTTAACAGGAAGAAATATGTAGTAATTTTGCAACCTGAGTGCAAATGGCAAGGTTGCACGGCAATAGATCTTGTTTGTTCCTTTTCTATTATGTTTCTGTCCCAAGGGTTAGGATTTTCAGGGTGCCTACAAACAAGGGTTTTCCTTATGCTATAGCTCTCTGATATACGTGTGAGGTCGAACAGTAGTACTCAACCCAATATCTCAGGGCACCAACTAAGGAGGTTAGACTGTACCCTTAGTTGTACTACCTGATTACCTAGGTACTAGAGAGTATCTTCCCGAGTGTTGTTCTCGATGGCACTATAGTAGTTAAGCGGTCAATCGATTTATCTACGGAGGGCTTCAGGATATCTAGGCCAGTCCATATACAGGTGTTGTCTGATGCGCTACCACATCAAGCGGTACCAAAAGGGGTTACAAGGGTGGCCAACAATGTGCACTTAAGTACCACTTGTAGTTCCTGCGTGTATGCTTCCCCGACCATAGATTTATGCACTGAATGATAGATCACTGTAGATTTAAGACATAAGAATACGTCTCTACCTTGAAAAAAAATTTACCCACAATTTTTTCCAAGGAAAGTGCTCTGATACTACTTGTTAGGTACCAGATCTATTATAATAAGAAAAAATGAAATATTATAGAGAATAACAACGAAATAGCAACATAAAACGAAAATACTACAGAGAATAACAGTGGAACAATGAATTATATGGAACCACAACACCAAATTAATACCTTTATTGACAGGAAACAATGTTCACTTGCCTCTTAGAGGGGGAAACCTCCAGCAGAGCAAAGATCTATTACAATAACTCTCAAGACAAAACTTTCCATGCCATCGACTTGTTAAATTTAGAGTTGCTATTAAGTTCTTTTCAATTTACTAAACAATAATAACATAAGCAGAATCATTGAAAGAAACACAATCACAAGGTACACAACATTTATCCTGGGAAACCCTCATGGGGGAGAAAACCCAACAAAAACTTCCTTAATATAGATTGCCAATACAATGCCAAGATAATAAACCAAACACTAGAGAATATCCAAGATTGAGCAATGTGCCTCTCTCTCCTTCCGACAAATGCAACTGCCTTCAAACTTGCACACTAGATGAGTGACTTGAGTGAGTGAGAGAATGAGGCATCATCCTCTCTTATTTATACTAGCTGATAGGTGCTAGGGTTGTGTCTCTTCATCAAGCTGGGCCGACTTTTTCAATTAGTGGCTAAAACCACTTTAATTAGCCCTAGGGTCCGACTTCTCAATTAACATCATTTAATTAGGGTTTGACCAATCCACAAAGGGGATTTGGTCATACATAAGTCTCGACATGATCAATCCACAAAAGGGGATTGATCTACGTTATAAAAACTCAATAATAAGTATAATATACTTCGCAGTTACAATATTTCAACACTCCCCCTTAACAAGAAGGGTATTCTACAATACAACATCATCAGGAGAGAGAGAGAGAGAGGGAAGCAACATCAACAATGTCTTGAACACCGACTGACATATCTATAAATCATCAAAAGTTTTTCTCATCATCAATAACATCGTCATTCACAACATGCAGTTGGAGTATCATCATCATCATTATTCACAACATCAAGTTGGAATAACATCATCATCATTATTCTCTGCATCAACATCGATTAGTATAACACTAATACAACATCATCAATCAATACAATACTGATACATCATCATCAACATCTTTAGCATGAAGTTGAAGTAGCATCATCATCATCATCTTCAACATGAATTTGAAGTAGCATCATCATCATCAATAACAACACGAGGCTGGTACAACATCATCAACATGAATTTGAAGTAGCATCATCATCATCAATAACAACACGAGGCTGGTACAACATCATCAACACGAGGCTGAGATAACATCATAGTCAACACGAGGCTGATACATCATCAACAACAACATCATCATCATGAGGCTGAGATAGCATTATAGTCAGCACAAGGCTGATACATCATCCACAACAACATCATCAACAACACGAGGCTGGAGCAACAACATCATCACAACACGAAGCTGGAGCAACAACATCATCACAACACAAAGCTGGAGCAACATCATCAAAGCACGAAGGTGGAGCAACAATATCATCACAACACGAAGCTGGAGCAACAACATCATCATAATGAGGCAGGTGTATCAACAACATTTTGTGGTACTCTGACAGTCCCTAGGGATCTGTCCAGGAATCATAAGATTGCCTAGGATATAAAATCCTAACGGAGCTACCACGTGGTACTCTGCCAGACTGTCCTTATCGGACCTTCGGGATCTGCCCAGGAATCATAAGATTCCCTAGGATTATAAAAATCCTAACAAAGCTACCACTACTGACCACAACTAGCATATACATGCACAAGTACTCTAACAAACCATCCTTACTGGACCTTCAGGATCTATCCAGGGATGATCAGTCCCCTAGGATATAAAATCCTAACTGAGCTACCCGTTGTTGGTCAAGATACCATAATATCATCAACATCACTCCCCCTTTCAAGGGAGGTCCTTTCGGACTATACCAAGCTTGTCTCGAAAGTGCTCAAACTTTACACGAGACAGAGGCTTGGTCAACACATCTGCAACCTACTCATCTGTGCCAACATATTGGAGCTTAACAACTCCCCTCTGCACCATATCACGAATGTAGTGATACCGGATTTCTATGTGCTTCGACTCATCATGGAACACTAGGTTCTTCGTCATCTTTATGCAACTTTGGTTATCACATAGAATCACGGTGGCTTCCATCTCCAGATCAAATAGACATGTAAACAACTTCTGAAGCCATAAGGCTTCACAACTGGCGGAACATGTTGCAATGTATTCCGCTTATGTCGTGCTGAGAGCAATACTGGATTGCTTCCTATTCTTCCATGAAGTCATGGCTGACCCCAGACTGAAACAACATCCTGAAGTGCTCTTCTATCAGAAACACTTCCTGCCCAATTTGAATCAGTATAACCAACCAATCTGAAGTCATGATCTTCATTGTAACATAGACCAAGGTCTAACGTACCTTTAAGGTATCTCATCACATGTTTTGCAGTAACAAGGTGAACACGTCTGGGCTCTACTAGATACCGACTCAAGGTGTTCACAACAAAACATATATTTGGCCTGGTATTCATCAGAGACATCGACAATCCAATGATCTGTCTGTACAACGTAGCATCAACCAATTCTGACGAAGTATCAACTAGGAGTTTCAACTTTGTTTCCATGGGTGTGTTCATGGATTTACATTCCAACATATCAAACCTCTTCAGTGTTTCAACTGCATACTTCTCTTGGTTAAGGAAGATCTTCTTTGGGCTCTGCCAAACTTCAAGACCTAGGAAATAGGGCATTAGGTCTTGCATCTCAAACTATGTAGTGAGCTTCTTCTTGCACTCTGTGATGAGCTTTTCTTCATCTGGCAAGAATAAATTATCTACATATAGTAGCAACATCACCGACTTATCATTCATAACCTTGAAGTAAATGTTAGAATCAACTTTACTCTTGGTAAAGCCCAAGCTCGTTAGGAAACTGTCAATTCTGCAATACCAAGCTCTAGGAGCCTGCTTCAACACGTACAGAGCTTCCTTCAACCTGTAGACATGAGTCTTTCTATCTTCAATCTTCAAATCAATTTTTCACATCACATTGTACCATCCTGGTACACTTGCTTCAACTCCAACTTAATATGCACAATCATGTGCTAGCTCTCTGTGCTTTCTGCAAAACACTATCTGTCTCATTGTTTGAGAGTATGTCCCCTACTCTCTCTACAACTTTTCTTTTGGAACTGGGACTCTGCACCTACAACTGCTTTGAAGATGAGAATGGCTGCTCCATTCTCACCGTGACTGCTGAAATCTGAGAGTAACTCTACTTCATCATGACAACAATTTCATTTGAACTGAGAGTGGTTCAATCATTGATACTGAAGGTAGCTCTTCTTCTTTTATGGAGGTAACTCTATCTGTTATTGTAGTCATGTCTCCATGACCTGACTCATGTACTACACCAAATGGCACTAGAGATAACTCAATTCTCAAATATGGGGATTGCTCCCCCTGAATCTCATACTGTCATGGTTGTTCTGGTTGTCTTCATGAATATTGGAACTATTTCTTCGATTACTGGAGTAAGTGTCTCGTCATAGTCTTCTCCCTCTTGCTGGGAGAATCCTCTGGACACAATTCAGTCTTTGTACATCTGCAACATGCTTGATCTGTTAGATCAATCTTGGAAGTCAACATTGACTTCCCTTCTAGTTTCACGAAAAAACCCATATCCCAGTCTTTCCGACTGGCTTCCTTCTCTGTCACTGAAACAAGGAAATCTTCCTAGGAGATTTCATATCTTCTAGAAGTCTCTGAAGCTACGATCTAGTCTTCTCATGACATTTATCTCCCAGTCCTAGAAGATGTCTCTTCATCTGATCCTTTCTGAGATCAGGCTTACTCTGAATCTTGATTTCTTCTGAGCTTACAACAACTTTATAGTATTTTTAGGATATACTTGGTGTTGAATACCAAGTCTTAATATGAAAAGTTGGGTCAGACTTCAAACGAGTTCTGCTTCATGTTAAGGTGGCTTCATTATCCTTTGATCAAGTCTACTTACTGTTCGATCATCTTTGGAGCCTTCTACTTCATACAATTTATCTCCATATGAGATACTCTGTATCTCAAAAATAGCTTCTTCTTCATCTTCTATGGTACATATATGAGCATGTACATAGTCTGTTTCATGTCTCATCTAATCTGTTGCCTTCTGCAACCGTCACTATAGCTTCCTCAAGGTTATCACCTGTGACCTAAAACATGATCAACAAGGAGAAACAACAGACACGAGTAATACTCTTTATAATAATAAAACAATAGTGAGAACAATCATCACAATAGCTCCTCTAGAGCTATTACTTGTGACCTGACTAAAACAAGAGTCAAAAGTAAGAGATACAATGGGAAATTAGATCAACACTCTTCTAGTGTTGTGATCAAACGTTCCTCCATGGTAACTTGGAACCAACATAAGAAGTTTCTCTTGGAGGAGATGATAGTTGTATCTGGTAAATGATTAAAATAAGCATTTATCTCAATATGCTCACATGCTACCAAGTATAATACTTTTCAAAGACTGCTACCTCAAGTATAGTGTTTACTTCTAATGAGGTAGTTATCAACTTGTCATGTGCAACTTTGAATCTTATCAACTTAATCAATCAAACCTGGAACCTGGAGTCTTGTCCTCAGGAATGAGTGTGTTGCTTTTCTTTCAAGTTTCCTTCACTCAAGATGACAAGTGCTTTCTTCAACCTGTCCTCTGTACTAAGACAATATGCTATCTTGACAAAAGTCTAAGTTAGAGAATAAGCTCTAATCTCAATCTAATACCTTGTCTTTAATTTTGACCAAGGGTTTTAGTATGATGTTCATAACTTCAACATACAACCTAGATGTCAAGATAACAAATATATGTATATAAAATGATCAAATCTGAGGTGCATTATTCCTCTGAATGTGCTAGATCTGAGATCCTTCTGGATCTATGATAGAAGGTCCCTTCTCCTGCAAGTACCCTTTAGAATAATAATGCATTTTAAACATATGTAAGTACATACCTTTGACAATATCATGCTAGGGTAAGGTACACTAGGACAATAACACAACAATCCCGACACTTCATAAAAAATTTCACTGCAACTTGTACTGCAGCTGGTGCTAGCACTGCAACTGGTGTTGCTATTGGCATGAAGGAACTGGCACTGGCACTACAACTGCAACTGGTATTGTAACTGTAATTGCAATTGGTACTGCAACTGCAACATCAACTTAGGGTTTTATGAGGAAACCCTAATTTTTCAACTTTCAAATTTTGGAATTTTGATCCAGGGACTAGGTGCGTTGGGCTGAGGCGAGTAGGCTAGAGGTGTTTGTTTTCAGAAATTTCATTTTTTATCCCTTGAAACTTGACCTGCGTCATTTCTGGACTGATACTTTTGGTATCGGTTTTGGTTTCCTAGTTTTTCTGGTACCAACCAAAACTAGGGTTTGACTTTCCAGAGGCTCTGGCCACTGAAAAGGTGTGCTCAAGGTGCCAATGAGTTCGCTAGGCTAGGGCGCACTTCCCTAGATGGTTTTTAGGTTGAAATTATCTTCTAATAAAAGCCCTAATTTTCTTGTACGACAACAGTGACGTTTTTGGTTACTCGGTGAAAGGTGCTCTATTCAGTCAAGCTCTGAAACCATGTTAAATTTAGAACTGCTATTAAGTTCTTTTCAATTTACTAGACAATAATAGCATAAGCAAGATCATTGAAAGAAACACAATCACAAGGTACACAACATTTATCCTGGGAAACCCTCATGGGGGAGAAAACCCAACAAAAACTTCTTTAACATAGATTGCCAATACAATGCCAAGATAATAAACCAAACACTAGAGAATATCCAAGATTGAGCAATGCGCCTCTCTCTCCTTCTTCCGACAATTGCAGCTTCCTTCAAACTTGCACACTAGATGAGTGACTTGAGTGAGTGAGAGAATGAGGCATCGTCCTCTCTTGTTTATACTAGCTGATAGGCGCTAGGGTTGTGTCTCTTCACAAAGTTGGTCCGACTTCTTCAATTAGTGGCTAAAACCACTTTAATTAGCCTAGGGTTCGACTTCTCAATTAGCATCCTTTAATTAGGGTTTGACCAATCCACAAAAGGGGATTTGGTCATACATAAGTCCCGACATGATTAATCCACAAAAGGGGATTTGGTCATACATAAGTCCCGACATGATCAATCCACAAAAGGGGATTGATCTATTTAATAATAACTCAATAATAAGTAGAATATACTTCGCAGTTACAATATTTCAACACAACTCCTATTTATACTAAATCTATCTACCACAAGAACAATCTAGAGGAAGATATTCTAGAAGCAGAAGCTTCTATTAGGTCTTCTTACATTTGACTTATTCTTCCTTATTACTAGGCCTTATTAATATTGGCCTTTATTAAATGGAAACTATATTATTCTACCTACATGAGGGGTTAGGGAGGTTAGGTCCCTATCAAAAAAGGAGCTAGATGTAGGAACATATGTGCTTGTATTATTCTGAAAGGATATCTTTTCAGGCCCAAATTTGGTGAGATTTTCCATCATAATTTGTAGAATACACAACCCATAAATCATTATTGTTTTGAGACTAGCATCATATCCACATTAGCCATCGAGAGGGAATTTTTCCATGCCATAATATTAAAATCAAAGTTCATTTGCAACAGAAATAGGTCCATTACGGGAGTTACTTCATCGCATAAGACAACCCATAATTGTTGTACGACCTGATCAGTCAAAAGGGTATCATTACTGTTAAGTTTTGGCTCAAGCATGAGGTTTATTTCTTTTCTTGTTTAGCATTACTTGAACCATACACAATGAGTGCAGTAACAATAACTAGCTACAGTAAACCAAGATCACAAGAAGAATAACCATGCACAAGAACATAAGAAATATCTTGGGAAACCCTTCTACACAAGAGAAGAAAACCCAACAATCCTTTGCTATATTCTCAAGAGAAGATCCCCCATCCACCACCAAACTTGCACACAAAAGGGTGTTGCAGTTCTCATAATTTCAGACCTCAACTTCTGAAATCATGAGATGACACAATGATAAGTGTGTAATCCTCAACGAGGATTCACCTTTATTTATACAAAACTTATCACATCAAATGATGTGTCTATTGGCACAATAGGGCCGACCTATACAACTTAATACTATAATAAATACAATTAATAATTACAATATTAATTATCTTTACATGGCGGGGCCGATCTGTACCCTTTACAACATAATTAGGGTTACAGGTAAATCTTACTCTTAGACAATATAGCAAGGATCTCACACGTCCACTAGTGCTTAGTCATTAGGGACACGTCCACCTGTGCTCAGCCACAGAGACGTCATACTCAACAAAATCATTTGGAGTACCACATCGTCTCAACTCTCACATAGAGGAGAACGATATACCCATCACATGGGCACACCCAACCATTGGGGGACAACTCAACTCTCCAGAGGAGAACGATGCCCCAACCACTTGGGGGACGACTCAACTATCACACAAAGGAGAATGATGCCCCATCACATGGGTATGCCCAACACTGGGCTCCCTCTCAGGTCGACTCAACTCAGTCACAGAGGAGAACTTATCTTGGAGGATGTCTCACGAAGCTGCAATCACCAACACTCCCTCTTAGCTAGGGAGGTATTCTCCACCAAGCCAAGTCTCTCACGGAAGTACTCGAACTTCATCCTGGCAAGCGGTTTGGTGAAGATATCTGTAATCTGCTCATGTGTAGGAAGGTACTGCACGTGTATTGCTTTCCTCTGCACCATGTCTCTGATATAATGATATTTTATCTCAATGTGTTTCAATTTATCGTGAAACACATGATTCTCAGAGAGATTCACACAGCTCTGGTTATCACAATGAATAATGGTAGAATCCATCTCATGATCAAATAAATCTGTAAGGAGCTTGCAAAGCTACACTGGTTCATGGATTGCCACACTCAACGCTATATACTCTGCTTCTGCAATACTCAAAGCCACATAGCTTTATTTCCTGCTACACCAAGAAACCATGGCAGACCCCCATGTAAAACAACAATCAGATGTGCTCTTCCGGTCCACTGCGCTCCCTGCCCAATCTACATCAATATATCTTTGCAATCTCATGTCTACACTGGAGGGATATCTAAGGCCATATCCAACTGTGCCTCGTAGATATGTCAATACATGCTTTGTTGATATCCAGTGAATTTGTCTTGGTCATGTATCACGAATCCCTCTGGCTGCTCGATGCAAACTTCTTCCTCAATCTCACCATTGAGAAAGGATGTCTTTACATCCATCTGATTTAGTTTCCAACCCATAGATGTAGCTAGTGCAATGATAGTATGGATGGAAGTGTATCGGTTTACAGGAGCAAATGTCTCCTCATAATCAATTCCCTCCACCTGTGAGAATCCTCTGGTTACAAAATCTCGCTTTGTATTTCTCGACACTTCCATCAGCTGCATGCTTGATCTTATAGATCCACTTGGAAGTCACTATAGACTTCCCTTATGGTCTCGTAACGATATCCCACACATCATTCTTCGTGATGGACTGATACTCTTCTGCCATGACATCTTGTCATACCTGCTGGCCTGCTACTTCTCCATGACAAGAAGGCTCAATATCAAAGATGTGGCTGAAAAATAGCTCGAAAATCTCTTTGGTTTCTTGCTCTCTCAGAATGTGCCTCGAGGAGATGCATGTCCCTTTGCCTCCTGCAGAGTTTGTCGAGCCCAGGCATGCCTTTTATGGCCTACTACAATGTCTCTGGGGATATCAACTGGAGCAATGGTTGTCTCCCTCTGAACTGTTGAAGGGGGAGAAGGTACTGCCTCTTCCTTCTTCTCGTTGTTTGACTCCCTCTGAAGTCGGAAGGATAAACATCTTCCTTTAACGGTGTTGTTAACTTGGAGACATCCCATGTCTTCTCAGGTCCTCTACTGCTTCTACATAACTTTGTTGGCCTCACATACTAGGATAATAATCAAGATGACCTCCCATAGGGATAACAATCAAAATGGCCTCATGTACTAGGATAATAACCAACCAAGAAAATTTGGACTCCCGTACCAGGGATTATGGTCCTCCAATAATTAAATAAGAAAATCTGGCCTCCTATACTAGGATAATAACCAAGATGGCTTCCCATAGTGATAACAACCAAAATGGCCTCCTATACTAGGATAACAACCAACCAAGAAAAATGGACTCCCATAGCAGGGATAATGGTCCAAGTCATGAGGGCTCCCACACCAGGGATAATACCCTTCATTATCAAAATGCAAGCAACTACAGAGTAATGAAATCAAATAAGGAATGTAGTACAAGACTTACCTTAGTCTGCAATCATGCTCAATCTTGCTTTCGGTCCTCCTGAGAAAGCTGAGATAGAGAAGAACTCCTCGTCGTTCTTGCTTGCATTCCTTAACTTCTCTTGAGGTGGCTAATGTTGCTTTCTTTGCACATCACTCAAAACTAAAACTTCTTCAAACTCAGATTTTGATATGGTTCCTGTAGCAAGCCTTGAAACTTGTGCCCAAGATGAGTCTCTAGCTGCTCCTTAATCTTCGCTTGTTTATGCACAAGATGGTTCCAAACTTCGTCTTTAAACTTCTCTTGAAAAATCCTCATGACAAACCGTGTTGTGGTTGCAGATTCACCACATAAACAACTTCAGAATTATTACAAGACTTCTTCAGAAATTATTTTAAAAGCTGCCTCAGGTTCTTGTTGTCATGGCCTTAATTCTGTCACAGAACTGATATAGGATTTGTTGTCCAAGGAATCGGCCTCAGAACAGGCTCCTTTGTTGGGTTATATAACTACTTCTGTAACTGCTAAAATACCCTTGAAAAACCCAGCTGCAATCTTTCCTCAAACTTCACACAAGATACCTTGAAACCAGGCCTGGAATTCACACTAAAGGATGCATTAAGCTTGGCCACATCTAGCACAAAGAACTGCTGGGAACCATGGCTGCAACAGACTTGAAATTCAGCGTCACTCCATGCTTAAGACATACCACAGATTTGGTCCCTCTGTACCTCATAAACTTCTCTGAAATTTTGCACCCAAAATTGCTCTGAGAATCGCCCTTTCTGCTTCTGAAATCTGTTCTTAAGAACATGCCTGAACTATACTGGAATACCCTCGAAATCTGTGATGAAACTTGCACAAAAGACTGCACCAAACATTTCTCAACCTCGCCTTAAGTTTGCTTTAATTTTGCCTCAGTATAGGCCTCAAAACATACCTGAATTGGCCTAAAGACAGACCTGGAACAGACTCAGAAATTCGCTGCAATGCTCTGAAATTTTCGCCCTCTATTACAGCCTCAACTCTGCCCTTGTCCTAGCCATAGACAACCACAAATTCACCACAGAACTCGCCTTGATGCTCCTGGAGACCACTTCAGATTTGGCCTTGGAACAGGCCTCAATATGCCCAGAAACACAGACTTCAACCTTAGTTTTATAGCCTCAGAAAATGCACCTTGCTTGCCTCAGAAATTACCCCACAGGCCTCAATCCCTACCAAAGGTCTGTGGCTGCCTTAGAGGCCTGCGGCCAGTCTTAAATTTTATTGCAGGGGTCCGACCCCTTTCTTATACCAGCAACAAGTGTTCTATCAACCTTTTAACTGTTCACGACTGCCTCCTTTGATGTGCAATTGATCTTCTTCAAGTAACTGCTCTGATACCATGTTAAGTTTTGGCTCAAGCATGAGGTTTATTTCTTTTTCTGTTTAGCATTACTTGAACCATACACAATGACTGCAGTAACAATAACTAGTTGCAGTAAACCAAGATCATAAGAAGAATAACCATGCACAAGAACACAAGAAATTTCCTGGGAAACCCTTCTACACAAGGGAATAAAACCCAACAATCCTTTGCTATATTCTCAAGAGAAGATCCCCCATCCACCACCAAACTTAGCACACAAAAGGGTGCTGCAGTTCTCATAATTTCAGACCTCAACTTTTGAAATCATGAGATGACACAATGATAAGTGTGTAATTCTCAATGGGGATTAAACTTATCACATCAAATGATGTGTCTATTGGCACAATAGGGCCGACTTGTACAACTTAATAATAAAATAAATATAATTAATAATTACAATATTAATTATCTTTACATGGTGGGGCCGACCTGTACCCTTTACAACATAATTAGGGTTACAGGTAAATCTTACTATTAGACAATATAGCAAGGATCTCACATGTCCACTAGTGCTAAGCCACAAGGACATCATACTCAACAGAATCATCTGGAATACCACATCGTCTCAACTCTCAGACATAGGAGAACGATATACCCATCACATGGGCACACCCAACCACTGGGGGACGACTCAACTTTCCAGAGGAGAACGATGCCCCAACGACTTAGGGGACGACTAAACTCTCACACAGAGGAGAACGATGCCCCATGACGTGGGTATGCCCAACATTGGGCTCCCTCTCATGTCGACTCAACTCAGTCACAAGGGATAACGTATCCTGGAGGATGTCTCATGAAGCTGCAATCATCAACAATTACAACAAGAAGAAGATGTATTTCGAAGAGCCAATAACACATGTTATTGCAGACCGAACTATAGAGTTTACAGAAAGAGGGCGCCCTACAAAGAGTTCCTAATGTTTTGATGAGGAGGTCAAGGTATATACATATGTGTGTGTGCAATAATTAAATAATTATTGGAGGGCTGACTTGTAAATTGGGTTAGGGCCGACCTATGTGTATGAAAATTTGATGGAGAAGACTTCATTTCAAGTGTAAAAATTGATGATTTATAGGGCCGACATGACGTGGATTGATATTTAAACTTTTATTTAAATAAAAAATTGCAGAGCCGACCCCTTGAAGAAGGCTACTATGCCCATGGGTAGAGGAATAATGGTTTCTTTGTCCGTTCGGTAATTCCTTGGGCGGTTTTGAGGGTTCTTAGTTGTGATTCAAAGTTGAAATCCCACATGTGAAGGAAGACGTTGGGTCTTTTGGCAGGCTTGGTGAAGGGAGCCTACCCACTTGGAGATTGGTCCATCTTTTGGGTTGGTTATGCACCCAGATTTAGGAGAAGCTTGTAAGGTTGGAAGTTTGAAGGCTTTGGGGGTTTGTGTTCCCTCCTTAGATGTTTATTTTGTGGAGAAGGGAGCATTTGAAGGGCCTTTGGAGGCTGGACGCTACACCAACACCTTATCTTGTACCTTCATTTGTGGAAGTTGGTCACCTTTAGGGGGTTTTACCCCTTAATTTTTGCACATGTGGCTTGAGAAGCCCAAATTTTGAATTGTTTAGATTATTTTAGTTGTTGAAGAGGGTTTTTGCCCTTCCTTAGGCTATATTATTGGAAATTTAGATTAGAAATTATTATTTTAATGTAGGAGGAAGTTGATCCTTTCCCCTATAAATATAGAGGCACTTCACTCATTTTGGATCATCACTTCTTGGGGGATTTTCCCTTCTGAAATTTGCTTGGAACATTTGTCTTGAATTGGTGTTTTGGAGGAATAAGGTTTGTCTTTTGGAGAAAATTGTTTTTTATTATGGTTTCTCTTGCAAAATTTGTGGATGATATTTGGTAAAATAGGGTTTCTGGATATAACTCTTTGGACCTTACAAGTATATTTCTGCAATTACTTGCCTTCATTCAAAGAAATATGATTTTGAAACCCTAGGAGGAGTACAAGGGAATACACCCTCCACCAAAGTTCACTCCTTTTGTCTTGGAATTTTTTCAAGTTTTATTTCAAGTTGTAGAAAGGCTCACACCCTTGTTCCAAAGGATCGACTAGGGTTTTGTTCCAGGGAGTAAAAGGGCTTACACCCCTGGATATTTTAAACCCTAGTCTCATTTCTACAAACTTCTACATACCTCCCTTTTTTCCAGGTATTGCCTTGACCAGGGTTTTGTTCTAGGAAGTAAAAGGGCATACACCCTTGGAAAGTTTAAAGCATAGCTTTGTCAATATCAACTCCTTTTATGACTCCATTGCCCAATGAAAAGACACTGGTTCCAGATCTCCTATATTTTTTGTGGAAACTTTCTTCTTCTCTTACTCTCAACCTACAACAATTGTGACCTGCAACTAGATGGCTTGAAGTGAAAGAGAGATCGGTGAGGTGACAATGGTCTTTCTCTCTCGATTTCACAAGATTTGCACTTGAGCATTGGGACTTTGGCTCTACAAGTGGAAGTTTGTGCGATAACATAGCACAACAATCTAAGTCACAATGGAAGCTAGCCATGGTACTAGAAGAGAATGAACTAATTCCTCTCCACCAGAGACTCAACCAAATTCCAACTCCATGTTGAAACAATTCCTCTCCATCAGATGCCTGAGAAACCCCAACTTACTTCTCAACAAGCCATACAATGTGAACCCAAGAGGGAGTATTGCCAACCATGGACCTCACTCTTCTGCCCACACAAAGAAACCAAACATAGAAGAGTAAGAGCCTACGATCTATTCCATTAATCCCACATTTACCTTGCCATCCCATCCTAATGGTGACAAAAGAATTCAATGCCAATGAATTGGGAAGCAATGGTACACTTTTCCGTGGGGGTATTAGTACCCATTTGTTCCCCCACCTCATAGTGCACCACATGTCACTCCAATTCATATCCATTAACAAGGTGTCTTTCAAACAAATATCATGGGAGATGGGTTGTTTGTAGTACCCGCCCCACCCTCCCTCCATTTATCTTGATTTTTCCCATTTTGATTGCCATTGCTTCATTAGCCTTGGAGTATACAAGGTGATTATGAACTCTCAAAACTTGTAGAACTCAATATTATCATATGTTTCTCCCATCGCTTGTGCCCTTTGGATAATCCTACTTAGTTTAATGCCTTTTGGAAATGAGTAGTGGTGAAAGAATTGAATAATGATTGTGGAATCACCTACCACTATGAGATTGACTATCCCTCTAATTTTTGATGAGTTCAAATATTGATACAAATCCAAGGTCTCTACTTCATTGTTAGTGGATACTCGAATCCCCCATGCAAATATTAATATATGAATTGCTTTGGGATCAATGACGATCTCCCCTGCACCTACCTCCCCTAGTTATGCTCTAAATTATATAATTAATTCTCTTTTTTATGTTGTTTTTTTGTTCATTAATAAAACATAATTCATCATTATGTGTTTCATCTATTTCTACATCTAGTGCTCGTAGATAGCTTCAACAACAACATAAAGCAAATCATATATAGTGTAAGAAAGTACACGAGGTGAGTCAAAATCTATAATTCAATTGTCATGGCTAGATATATTTAGTTGAAATCAAGACCATCGTATGATTATCCTTTGCATATATACCATGTTATCCAAATGTGTTACATTGTTACATGTAGGTGGTTGTCATCTAAGGAAATAAATTGACAAGAAAATATTAGGGATTGGAAGAGAACAATTCCTTGTCTAATGTGTGAAATGCAAAGGTATTTATCTCCAAGCTTCTTCAATGTATAGAAGCACTAACTCATTCACATAGTGGAGGAGATTGAAATATGTGGCTCTGTTCACATAAGTGCAAGGTGATTGGTGGAGAGGCATTTGAAGGCCTTTATTAGACAAAGAGCATGTCTCGAGGGGTCAATGTTTGAGGGATAATATATTTTATCAATCCATGGTGTATATTAGTGTGTATCTAGTTGAAGTAGATATTGATGTGCCTCACACATGGGATGACAAGTACACCAAAAAAATGAGGGAGAGGTCTTTCTTGGGAAAAGGGTTAAGAAAAAAGTTCAAGGTAGGTCCTTAAATCTTTGTTCTTGAATTATAATAATGATTGGTACTTAAATTTAATTATAATGTCTTTTAAGTGGTGAACAATCAGATGCAATACATATTTACATTGATCACATGAAGGTATGTATGGATAGAATGATGTGAAGAAGTTGATGGTAACCTGTCATAGAATGAGGTGTCTCAATTGACTCAACAAAGAATATTGAACAAGGATCCCAATCTTACATAGAAGAAAATTGCTTTAATCTTTGGTGCGAAAGATAGAAAGGCATGTGTTATACTTTTTCTTGATTTTTGTTTTCATTTATTTTCCTTATAATGATGACCTGATCATGCCTTCTCAACATGTGTGATGCAGGTGAATCATTACAAAGCCATGTTGGCTGTAAATATCACATAAAAAATTTGGATGATAAGAAAAAAATCTCAATTGTTGAATAACTACAACTTTCTAGTGACTAATATATCCCATAGGGGTGGTAGACATCCAATCACTTCTGATCTTTGATATTATGGATATCTAGAAGATATATTAGAGTTAGGCTTCAATTCCTCCAAAATTGTTCTCTTTAAGGTTAGGTGGCACAAGATATTTCTACATGGTGTTGAAAGAACCATTATTGATCATGAAAACTGTTTTACTAAATACTGTTATATACAAGTTAAGTAAAAATATATATATCCTTCCAAGTTAATGTGAGCAAGTATTTTATTCACTAGCTCTAAGTAGACTAGGTTGGTCATTTGTTGTTATATATGATCTAAGAGGAAGGCCCAATAAAATATGTATTTGAATATGTTCTATAGCAAGAACTTATGGGGATCATGAAGAAGATGTGGCATAGAGGGTGCAGTGGAGCAGAAAGAACACGGGGAGCATGAAGAAAATGTTGCAGAAGAATAATACGAGCTTGAAGAGGTGTTGAATGAGGGAGTCTAAGAAGTAGACTATTTGGACGATGATCCCTTAAATGATCATCATGTTAATGAAGACAATGAGCATGTTCTTCATAGTATCAATGATGATGTGGTAGACATCCCAAACATGGCTATGTATAATCCTTTTAATGATGTGAGAGGGTTGTATATGGATTCTAATCTTGATGATTTAAGATTATATTTAAGCTAATGTTCAAAATCAGTCTAATCAAAATCACTCAAATCAAGATACGTGATAAAAATTCATTAAAGTTGTGATTGATTTTAATTTTTTTTGTGATTTATACATCCAAAATTTAAATGAAAAAAATGGTTCAATCATTGATTTTTTTTCGCATAATGACATAATTGTGTTAAATATGGACATTCAATACTACTTCCAATTTTTTTTTATTTGCATTCTTTGTATTCCCTATGTGTTTGTTGTGCATTCTCCCGCCCATTCCTTATACTTGATGTATTCGTTTTATGTATTTCATGTTTCCGTCTCTTTACATTGACTTTGTAGTTGTACTTTAAAGTGTTTCAAAGGGTAATTTTAATTGGTGTTTATTGAATTAAGATTTCTTTGAAGTGTTATTCCATGTTTTATTACTTTCTTTCCAATTTTGTCTTTATTCAATGCAACATAAAATTTTCATAATTAAATTTTAAAAATAAAATACAATTAGAGGTGTTCTTATTGATATCTCATCTTAATACCTAAAATATTAATATTATAATATTATTGTTCATTCCCTTATCCATAGCTCAAGTTTGTAATAATTTCAACATAAATTCAGTTAAGTTAGAAAATCCATGATATTCTCATAATTTTCACCTTAGCCTTTCATACATGAGATTAATTATAAAAGCTCTCCTAATTGTTGAAATACATGGATGGAGCCCTCAAGTAATTGATGGAATCACACGTGTCTAGGGATTTTTAAAGAAAGAACTACAAAATGTTTCATCTCGACACATAATCCTCTTCAAACTAATGCAAAAAATGTCATTTGGTCCAAGGTCTTGACCAAGAGCCCAAATGAACTAAGGTGAATAAGGAAAAGGAAATCGCCGAGGTGCAAAGACGACATGGGGAACAATTGGATTTCTAAGACAATCCATATTATTTCCTTACAAAAATTGTGGCCAAAGAGTGTTATATGGTTCATTACATAACTATTTAATTACACACCCTGTGGTTACAATATGAGTGGATAATTGGGTTTTTAGTTGATAGGGTTATAATGATTAAGGGTTGTTTAAGGGGTTTAAGGTTTATAGAGGTTTTAGTGTTATGGTCGATTTAGGGTAACATGGTTATGTGGATTAGGGATTAAGAGGGATAGGTTGGTGTTGACAGGTGGAAAAATTCCCTTCTGCAACAGGGGATAACTACCTGATCACAAGCCCCAATTAGACTTGTTTTCGTTTGGGATGGTAGTTTCCAACTGATATGTGGAATCAGTTTACCACTCAAGATATTTTCTCTTTGGAAAAGAGACTTGATCAATTAAGATTTGTTCTAACTTATCCTAGATTTGCAGAAAGAAAAAACCTATTTACTGATCATATCTAAATTGAGAGCAAAGGGCTGATTACACATGTAGATAAAATGATTGATTCTCTAGATTAAGAAGAAATTCTTTATCCAAAGAATATTTAAGAACATTAACTATTGCTGCTAGAAATAGTTAACAACAATTATATCTACACTTATAATGATAGTGCATGAAGAGTTTAAATTCCTTTTAAATTACAGTAATGAAAAACAACCGTCTCATAAACTAACTTAAAAAATAATGATTATTCATTTACAACATGTAAGAAATAATCTAGGCATACAGATGGTTCTCCTAATAACTATCATTTTTAACAATAAAACAAGAACGTGACATAAAATAAGATAATGTTAATTGATAATATCTTAGAAGAAATTATTCAAGCAAATCAACTATAAACACACATACACATTGTCATTAATCATAAAAATAATCTTAATGACAAGTAATGTATCTCCTATTTGATATATAATCGTTTGATAAATTCATTAAATTATGGAAATAATTCACACGAAACTTAAAGAAAAGGAATTTACAAATAATTAACATAAATGCAATTGCCACAATTTCACATTACTCATAAATGAACTCATTAAAAGACAAGATCTTCAAAATTTAATTCAAATTGATAAAAATAAAAGTTTGAGTATGAGTGTCCAATCTCCAACTCCTTCTCCATTCGTCAAATTACAATAAACAAAAATTAAAGATCCTGAAACTGAGGATAGTTTCCTCTTTTGCTTCAACTGACTTATACATGTGTCAACTTAATTTGCTAATTAGTATCAAAGAGATATTCTTCTCGCTAGCTATATTTTCCTTGATTACTTTTCTCTCTTTTATCAAATGTAAGATTGTCATTGGGTAAATTTTTCTATCATCCGTGAAACCAAAGGTGGATGAGGAATATCTTCATTCAACTTACATCAATAGATCCTTTTGGCCATTTCTTCATGTCCTGATTTAAACTTTGACATAAAAACTTCAATGGACTTAAAGCATTTTGTTGATTAGGTGATAAACTCTTTGACAACTTCCATGTTCCAGAAATTAAGTTGCGCGATCCCATCTGCTCGTGAGTTTTTCTATTGGTTCACATATGAAATACAATTTGACAAGAGTATTGATTGACCAAGAAACTGTACATGAGGCATCTAATGATCTCCAATGATGTCTAGAGCCAGAGCCCAAAGATCTGAACAACTCTTCTTGGTTTCCTTGATCAAATCATGTGAAAATATACAATTAATATGCCAAGAATCCAGTGAAGCCTGCACTTGTACTTTTTCTTCCTCGGTCGTTATAGAGCAATCTTTAGGTAAATTGATCCCTTTTGTTTCCCATGCCTTCAATTCATCAAATATTCATTGAGAAACTTTATATTTCTTAAACCGTGTTTGAGATTCTATAGTGAATTGTAACAATTGGTCATGCTATCTCTTGATTTCATTTAACTTGGCATAGAAAAAATACCGAAGAGAGGATAATATGTTACTCATCTCCATTGCTTCTGTCTTCATTGTTTCTGAATTCTTTTGTTTGATTTTCAATTCATTTAATTGGGCTACTAGAATATCAATTTGATTTTTATGGTTTCTGCTCATCTTTTTTTTCTCTTATAGAAGAACTAGTTTCCTAGCATGTTTTGATTTGATATCATTTGTTTCATCCCTGAGTTGTCCAATGCTATCAAGAGATGCCTTGTTCTCTTGTGTGAGATGGTCAACGTGAGCTTGATTTTCTTTTGACGTGGTAGTTTCTCAAGAACTCAATTGTTCTTGCAATTCCAATACTTGTTTCTTCTCTTTTCTTAGTTGAGAAGAAAGTTTGCTCATTGTCCATTTATTTGCATCAGCAAATGCCCCTAAGGAATCACCAACTTCTTCTACAAAATCCTCTTCATTTAGATGTGCAGTGTTCCAGAGCTGCATCGTTTCATGTGTGGTTTTCTCATGCTGTGTTGTCTTTCATTTCTTAGTTTTCCTTTTCATGATTGGCTTAGTTGTATCATTGAAAGTATAGGTATGCAGTGACAAGACGGTTTCATGAATTGGTTGTATACTATCAAAATCAAGATTTGTAGATATTAGTTTACTTGGAATGGAAGTCATGGGAGTACTATCAATGACAGAAATAGTTGTGACAACTGTTAACTGAGTGTTCTCGGTACCTGTATTAGTATTGCTTTCAATTTTTATTTCAACATTTTTTTCAGGGGTCTGTGTTGTATCTTTGTCCTGATCCTCCTTTCCTATTACATTATCCCGTTGATATTGCTTGTTCACTTGCATGTCAATGGTAGAAGTATTTTGATATTTCTTTGTCTCATATTCAAATTGTGCATCTTCCTCCTCATCAACATTTATTTGGATATTGCCGTATTTTTAACCTTTTTTCTTTAAAAAGGCCTTATTTCTATTGAATTGTCAATCAATAAATTCTTGCATTTTGGGACTACTTCTCAACTCATGAATTCGTTGAGCTACTTCTTGGTAATTCAAAGCTTTATGAAAAATGATATAAAATGGACCATCCTCATGGTTATATGCTTTGACATTATTTACCATGTTGCAATGTTTTTTGACAAGACCCATTGGGTCATGCCTTTTTAAATTGCCTTGTGCTAACCATATTCCTTCCATTTGTTCTACTTCTTTCAAAGCATGTTTTGCATTCAACAAAGAGAATATGCCCAATGAAATTGGGAAATATGGCCATTGTTTTTTTTACTCTTTAACAGAGAGGTAGCAATGCCAACACTGACAGTTTGATATGGAATTTCTTTGAGTGCCAATCTATATAGAACATACCTAGGTAAAATATGAGGTTCTCCTTCACATCTATAAATCCTTATGTATGAAAATTATTCATCAATAAACCAATCACCAATTTCTTTAATAACATTGATATCTTCTTGAGTGAATCTGAGGGCTAGTTGATTTTTCATAATCATGTGTAGAGGGACCATAAAGTGATTGTAGATTTCATAAAATAAACCCCTACAGTGTACTGCCCACATTTTAGAAGAATGTATGCGAATAGCCTCTTCAGAAGGGGACCAATTCCAAGCCAATGCAAGAAATGGGGTGACTGCATATAAACAACATATATTAAATAACTTGACATAAAGAAACCAATGAAATACCATGGAGGTGTTCCCTGTGATTTTTTCACCACTAACCTGATATTAGCAGAGAGGATGTGAGCCCAGTTGAAGATTTCTCCTTTGAGAACCTAATGGATGAGGGGAAGCCAACCCAATTTAAACTTGAAAGAATTGTTTTCACCATAGAGGTGACAAAGCATGATGGTTACTAGCATGGGAGGTTTCTTTAATCTTGGAACATGGTATATTTTGTCGGTGATAATTTTGAAAGAATTGGAATCATACCACCATTCCTTGATTAAGTCACCCATTTGCATTTCTTCCTTCTCAACCTCCTTAATGAAACTCTTAATAAAATTATCATCAAAACAGATTTTGGGTGACCCTAATGATTCAGATTTTATGAGCAAAATCAAATGAACACAAATTATTATTATTATTAGTGCAGGGACATAAGGAACAATAACAGAGATACAATAAAATTGGCTTCTATTCAATAAAGAAATATGTTGAAACTGTAAAATGCAGACTGAAAACAAGCTTGCTAGATTGGTGGCGACCTATCTCTGAGAAGAGATGTGACGATTGTGCTCATTTGCAAGAAGATGAGTATAATGAGGCTCTGAAAACATTTTTACAATAAACATGAATGCCAAAACCCTAGACATCCAAAAACCTAACCCTAGGAGATGAAGCGCCAAAAGTCATGTGGGCCCCGTTGGGGTAAGTTAGTACATCAACTTCCCGGGGTCGTAACTTTTGAATACAATCTTCGTTTTAGGTGCACGATATTCCATTGGAAAGGTCTATCCAAGGACTACACATTATGTCGTCAAACTCTAAATTTATCTATAGTTTCACTGTGGCGAGCCCTAAAAACGTTGTTTAGGGCTTCGAAAGTTCAAGACCCGAAAACTATGAAAAATTTGTCAAACTGAAAAACTGCCAAGAGGAGCCATTTGGAATAGGTGGGTGGCCATTGATATTCACTTGGATCAATCCTCCCCCCTTAGGAAGCAATGGTCTCCATTGCGTTCAGTTCCCCCATTAGATGAGGAAATTTTTGTTGAATTTAGCCCTGGGTGAGCCACTTGCCTTGGTACAGGAGTTGCTCTGCTTTGACAACCCGATAAAGTTGGATCATTTGCTAGCGAGTGCCCTTGAATTTTGTGTCCACGATCTGATCAGTGGATACGTGTTCCATGTAGTCAGGGTTGAGTTATGTTGGTGTCAATTGTTATGCTATCTCTGAGGTGTCAAATAATGGTGAAAAATATGGTCTAAGGAGATCCACATTGAACACTGGGTGCAAGCCAAGGAAGGGGGAAATGTTGAGCTCAAAAGCATTGTCACCCACAACCTTGGTGATGGTGTAAGGTCCATAACATAGTGGACGAAGCTTTCGATGGGGCCCTATAAGGTGTTCTTTATGCAAGTGCAACCAAACTTTGTTTCCCACCTGAAACTTGTGTGGCACTCGGTGTTGATCATGACGCTACTTGTACTTGGCATTGGACCTTTGTAAAATAT
The DNA here is from genome assembly GCA_009831015.1 of Picea engelmannii. Taxonomy (NCBI): domain Eukaryota; kingdom Viridiplantae; phylum Streptophyta; class Pinopsida; order Pinales; family Pinaceae; genus Picea; species Picea engelmannii. The sequence continues at coordinate 210,035 of ML803493.1, forward strand.
CCTGAACCTGTTGGCGGATTTGTTGGATCCGCTCAATGAACCGGGTGGCTTTGTCCGCTTCAATTTTAGCATGGGACAAGTCCACCTGGGTGGCCGCAAGAGGTAGTGCAACATTCATGGGAACTAATGGTTGAAATCCCAATCCCACATGAAAGGAGTTGTGGCCGGTTCAGTTATGTATAACTTTGTTGTAGTTGTGTTGAACATAGGGAATACTCGCATCCCATGTGCGAGGGTGCTTGGAATTGTACATGTGCAGGATATGCACGATCATCTGGTTGACGACCTCGGTTTGGCCATTCGTCTGGGGGTGGAAGATAGTGGATTTGGTGAGCTTGGTGTCTAAAAATGACCAAAGGCTCGACCATAATGTGTTGAGGAACCGACTGTCCCAATTTGAGATAATGGTTTTTGGTATCCCAAAATGTACCCACACTCGTTCAAATAAGAGCTTGGCAGTGGCCTCTTCTGTGATGCTCTTCTTACAAGCGGCTAGAATCGTCATCTTGGAAAAGTGATCAACAACCACAAAAACACAATCATTTCGCCGCTTGGTGGATGGAAGGCTTGACATGTAGTCCATTGAGATGGATTCCCAGGATCTGTCAGGAGTAGGAATAGGGGTGTACATGCCTTGTTTCTTACTGGCCGATTTGGAAATAACGTAGATAGTGTAGGACCTGATATACTAGCTGACATCCCGTCAATGTTTTGGCCAGTAGAAATGTTGCTGCAACATTGCCACAGTCTTTTCTACGTCGAATTGCCCTACCACTCAACTGTAGTGGGCATCCCAAATCAACTTCACTCACTCGCTTGATGGAACACATAGATGGCCCAAATGGTACAACAACTCGTCCTAAATATGGAAATTAGTGGCAACTGTGTTTGCACCCAACATCTGGTAGGTGGTGGCGAAGTCAAGATCTTTCTTATAGAGGTGGGGCCATTTGGAGGTCTCGCGGCCGCAATAGTCTAACACTGTGGTGAGTGTTTCGACTGGAGGTCGGCTGAGGCAATCAACGACGTGGTTGGTACTTCCTATATTATACTTGATGTTGAGGTGGAACTGTTGCAAGTATGTGGACCACTTTTGATGGCGGTCATTTTGCAATTTTCCTTGTGTCTGCATGAACTGCAACGACTTATGATCAATGTGGATGATTGTCTCGTTCTCGAGAATGTAATGCCTCCACTGGCGGTAAGATTGCACAATGAAGTACATTTCTTTGTCGTAAGTAGGGTAGTTACAAACAACATCTTATAGTGTCTCACTATGATAGGCCATGGGGTGGCCGTGTTGAGTGAGAACTGTGCCCACAACATAGTTTAAAGCATCTGCCTCGATCTCAAAGGGTTGTTGCAAGTAGGGTAATGAAAGCACTGTGGTTGATCACAAGCACTGCTTCAAATAATCGAATGCTTGTTGTTGGGACATGCCTCACACAAACTTTTCCTTACCACCACCACCTCTGGTTACTTGGCTGAGGGCCCATGAAATATGGGAGAATCCCAACACGAATCTGCGATAGAAATTGGCAAGACCTAAGAAGCTCTAAAGCTCAGTGAGCGTGGTTGGGGCTGGTCAGTCACGAATGACCTGGATCTTGGATGGACCCACATGCACACCATGCTCATCAACAATGTAGCCTAGGTACTAGACCATGTCCATGCCAAAGGAACATTTTTCCAAGTTGGCATATAGCTTGTGTTGTCGCAATGTGTGCAGTACCTGTTGAATATGATACAAGTGTTCCTCCCAAGTCTTGTTGTAGATGAGGATGTCATCCAGATACACCACTACAAAAGAATTGGTTAAAGGTCGCAAGATATCGTCCATCATCCTCGTGAAAGTTGTTGGGGCATTTGTCAAACCAAAGGGCGTGACCAACCATTCAAAAATCCCTTCTTTTGACTTGAAGGCAATCTTCTATACATCTGTCTGCTCTATTAGGACCCAATGGTAGCCAGACTTTAGATCAATCTTACTGAAGTATTTGCCCCCCTTGAGTTGATCAAGGAGATCATCGATTCATAGAATCATGTACCGGTTCCTGACTGTGATTTTATTTAGGGCCCGGTAATCAATGCAGAGTTGCCAGGTCCCGTCTTTCTTCTGCACAAGCACGACTGGGCTTCCACAAGGTGATGAGTTGGGTCGGATGTGCCCCTTTTGGAGCAGTTATTGGATCTGACACTTGATCTCCTCATTTTCTAACAGAGAACGACGATAGATTGGCCCATTGGGTAGTGGTGCACCGAGGGTCAGATCGATGGAATGTTTGACCTAACAGTGCAGAGGTAACCCAGTAGGTGAGGAGAATATGTCTTTGTATTCTTCCACGACCTTATCCACTTGCTTATGCTACGTGGAGAGATCGGTCGCGGAGGCGTTGAATGTGGCTGCAATATTTTTCTCACTCTGAGAGCGAATCACGAAGAAGACAAACTTCTTGGTCTGAGAGATGACTTTCCTGCATTGCTTCATAGAGATCAAAGAAATGACACTAGGTGAGACGACCTTGGGTATCCTGTACAATTTCTTGTTCAAAGTAATAATAATATTGCGAGGCCTAGACTCATATACAACATAACATTTCCATAAATAAGGTTGGCCCAAAAGAACATCACAAACTTCAAGGGGAGCAACATCACACAATACCTCATCTTTGAAGGGCTTTGATGTCATACAACAGACGACATTGTTGGCCGACGTGAAAATCGCTTCCTTTGTGGAGCCATTCAATGGTGTAGGGTTGCGGGTGCGGCGTTGTCGGCAGGGCCGACTGCTTGATGACCTCCACTGAGATGAGCTTCTTATGGCTATCGCTATCAACGATGAAGTGCAACAGGTTGCCTTTCACCCACATCTGTGAATGAAAGAGGTACTCGCCTTCCTCTGGCTCATCAGGTTCACCGAGCTGGATCTTGGTGGTAGGAATAGTGGCATTGGGTTTCACGTCAATGATCTGTCTCCCCTTTTTTGGTTCTGACTCAGAGTCGGAACCCGCATCTGATTTAGAGGATTTCACCTCAGCCACCAATCACTGCTTTGAGCGACAATCAACAATGTTATGCCAAGGGCTCTTATGGAAGTTGCACCACTTCCCGGTATCTTTATTCGTCTTTCCATTGCCCTTCTTTGTTTTCGGCTTAGACTGTTTGTCTTGAGGTTGTCCATCTTTTCCCTGCCCTTTGTTCTACGGGTTGGGGTTGCCCTTGCCCTGCTTCTACTGTGAGGGGTTCCCAGGCCGAAACTGAAACGTTTTTTGTTTAAGCTTCTACTCAATTTTGACAACATGTTGATAGGTCGCGCCCAAGGATGAGATGTCCAGAAACTCCATTTCTACCTGGATGTATCTATGCAGATCATTGTGGTACTTGAGCACCAGATGTCGCTCAGAATCTTTGATACCCAGCTTGGTGCCCAAGGTATGAAAGATATTTGTGAACTATGGAATTGCTTGGTCCCTTTCCTACCACAATGTGGTTCGTTTTGTATACGTGTTGTCATAACTTCCAACATGGTAGTATTGTTCCTTAATAACATCCCTGAAGAACTCCCAATTGAGTGCGACTGTAAATAATGAGGGTTCCTCTGTTCCATTTTTTTCATAAAAAGTATCCCACCAATCTTTGACATGGGGAACGACTTTGAGGAGTGCAAAAGTAATATTTTCTCTATTCGAAAAGTTATGGACATAAAAATACCCTTTTAGCAAATTCAACCATTTGTCTACATCATCTGCATCTATCTAACCTTCGAATATAGGAATATCAAAGTTGATCTGTACCTTGAAGGGGGCGACGCCTCCGCTCAAGGAAGATGCGTCGCTTGTTGGTAGTCGTCAAATGATTTGCGCAAAATTATCCATCATCTTCTTCCTTTATTGCGCGAGGGATTCCTCGAGCAAGAATTTGAAAGGATTTCATGTTCCATCATCTTTCTTTTCTCCCGCCATGGAAGGTTGCTTGGGCATGTGATAGCCTGTTGGAAAGGTCTATCCGAGGACTACACATTATGCCGTCAAACTCTAACTTTGTATACATTTTGACTGTGGCGAGCTCTAAAAACGTTGTTTAGGGTCTCAAAACGACCTCGAAAGTTCAAGACATGAAAACTAGAAAAAAACTGTCAAATTGAAAAACTACCAAGATGAGCCAGTTGGAATAGGTGGGTGGCCACCGATATCCACTTGGATCACCTAATTTATACAAGTTGGAGATGTCTTCTAGTCTGAATGACCCAACAACTTTCCGAGCAAAATTCACAACAGTATAAGTAGAGATATTAGTTTGAGAAATAATCCACTATACCATGTCATAGTAAGGTAGAACTGTTGGTATGGTAGTTATCTTGTGTAGGCATGCTTTCTTGATATCAACCAAGTCATCGACATTAGATTCATACCCGCCTAAAAAGTTTCCATCTTCAATGAACTTGTAAATTTTGCTCCATTCCATGTTGTTGGTGGCTCATGTTTTGAAAGAAGTATTTGAGAAGAATGTTGAATTCAGGTTCTTTTCAATCTCTTCCTCCTCATCCTTTTGTTGGTTTGCTTTTCCTTTCCTAGTCATCTTCTCATCAAGAGTACCTATAGAAATAAATCCAGGGTGAGATCTAAAATTAAATAGACTTTGTTTTACTATTTTCTTCAATAATACAAACAACGAAACTAACCGGAAGAAGAAATCAAGAAGAGCTATGTGTCTTAAGACCCCTGAACTTATGCAATTGAAATTACTTATCAAACTCAAAGATGTTGTGTGAATTGATTACAAAGAGAAAGGTAATGTTATGTGTGAATTCATGTCGTCTACCTATTCTTAATTCGTCTCCCAATGCTTCAATAAATTTATTTAATCCACATTAATCACGATTGTCAGAACTATTAAATGGAGACACAACAGATTAGTATTTTGAAAATGCAAGGAAACATTCGTAATTGGGCACCGACTCATTGGAGATATTTTAAATCCTAAATCTTTCAAAACAATGGTAAGGAATGGGCCAGTTTAATTATGTTAAATACTTTTATTATCTGCCATAATATTCTAATTAACCACACCACCGGGGTACTGAGAGACTAGACTTATTATTCTGAACATAAAAAATTTCATGGAGAATCCTGGTCTGGTTTAACCAATTCACTGGCTCATCGGAAGATCAGGGCACCGAGAGATTGGGGCACCGAGATATCGGGATATTATTTTAAAAGTTTAGATCGAAAATCAAAATTGATCTGGTCCAACCGGATAATCGGGGCACCTTACCACCAAGGATCGAGAAGGTTATGGTAAAGTATTGAAAGGAAGATGATCTTGACCATTGGATCACTGGTCCATTGGGCCATCGGGAGACTTCAAAACTTGAATTTATTCTTTAATTATTTTTTATTTAGTGGGTTTTATTAGGAGATTTTAATTGGACCAAGAATAGATAAAAAATATACCAATTGGAAAATAACAAAGAAATTCAATTCATAACCGACCAAAAACTTGTAAGAGACCCATTATTATCTATTTAAGAAGTTAAAAATAATGGGTGGTTTTTGTATGGGTCGCAACAATAGGTTATGTGGGTTTGAGGGGTTGTATGGTTTAAGGGTTAGTGGGGTGGAGGAGTTATGGTTAGGTATTAGTGGATAGGAGTTAGAGTTGAGGTAGTCGGTTTGTAATAATTAAGGGTTAATGACACTTAAGAGTTTATAGGATTGTAATAGTTAGGAGTTAAGGTTAGTTAGGGACTAGTGGGTTATAATTGTTTTGGGTTAATTTTAGTTTGGGGTCAATTTATGGCCAAATTTATGTCATAGATCCGTATGGTCCTTGGAAGCCCTACGATCACACATACCACATGGAACAACTCCACTCTAAGGATCATGGCATATGCATGTAACATATGTTAATGGAGTGAGATAATAAGTGGAGAGACTCAACCTTTCTGGTGAGTTCATTTTTTACCAATGAGGCATAGTTTCTCTTTGATCCACTCACTTTTTTTTAAATTCTAACAATCTAGGTCTCCTTAAAGTAGACTAAAACTGTTGAAGACAATGTTCCGTGGTCAAAGTTTCCATCAGTGAAGTGGAATTATAACTTCTAGTGAGATTCTTACTAGATTTGGAGAATAATTTCGACCAAAAAAGGAGTTTGGCCACTTGTTAACTTACTCCTTAAATAAATAATTAAATTAATAGTATAAAAAATAAAGCATAATATGAAAAACTAAATAATATAAAAAATTAAATTAAAACAGATGAGATATGTTATAACATATGTGATATATATTATAACATATGTCTCATATGTTGTGACATATATAACATACCACCATCCAAAATAGAGTGTGTCTGAGCCTGCGACCCCCAACTATAAAGGAGACTGATCTCGCTAGACATTGTAGTCGACCATAATCACATGGCATGGATCATTGCAGGAGGGAGGAGGGTATGAGGAGGAGATAGATCCATAGTATAGAGTTAATTTTCCTGTGAGGGGGAGCACACCTAAGCATACGAGGAGGAGACAAAGGAGTTAAATTGTTTCTGTTTGAAAGTGACAAAGGAGAGGTAGGAGAGGATCTCGATCTCACCCTGATAGCCATGGAACCTAAAATGGTAAGTCAATTCCCATTTAATGTGAAAAATATTTTATGGTAAGTTGTAGGGTAAAAATGATTTTAGGTTAAAAATCCATGAGAATGGATGGTCTTTAGTGGTGTGCTAGATCAAGAGTCCAAAAATTCGCTTATTTCAACACATGATTATAAGACTCCCTTATTGATCCTTAACAAGGCTTCCCACCAATCCCCTCACTTGTCCTTTCTTCTCAATCCCCATCCTTCCTCCATCTCTTTCCCCCATGCTAGCATATTCTTTGTAGAAAAAAAAAACTTAAGAAACACTTAGATTATTGACACATAATTAGTTTGTTCTCTAATAATTGACTATTGACACATTTATACTTGTAGAAAGATGGTAGTCCACTCAAGAACCTCTAAATTTTGACCTTCTCATCCTTGATGAAATCCACACACCTCAAAAACTCCAAGAACTTCTTCTCATACTCTTCCATGGTCATGTTCCCAAGGTTAATCTAAAAGAACTCTTGCATCTTCTTGTCATAACAATGTTTTGACAAGTATTGCTTCTGAAAATACTTTTTAAAATACTTCCAAGAGATTCTCTTTTCATCAATATGTTTGACCTGCTTCAATTGGTCCCACCACATGGAATTTTCCCCTTGAAGATGATATATGAAAATCTTTGCTTCCATGTTTGATGAATAATTATGCAGTTGAAAATATTTTCTCATGCCAAACAACCAAGATTTAGCTTCTTCATTCTTCCTATGTTCGCCATCAAATGTTGGTGGCTTGAGCCTCTTGAGATCTCCTTGCAAACTATCCAACTTGAGCCTTCTCCTTTGATGTTTGATAGGGGATCTACTTGGGCTGCTCTCTGATTATGAAAATGAAGATGCTCTTCAGGATGAATGTATAGGAGAACGATGATGCCTACTAACACTTGGTGAATGTGTTGGCTCTCTATAGTCATCCCTTATATCATGGGATATCTACTCTTCTGCATGCCCTGCACCAGTTTCATGTCCTATGCTAGACTCCTTGTTGATTTGTCTTTGCAAGTTATTCAGACTCTGTAGCAACTGAGAATTAATTTGGTTATGCTCCTCTTGAGATCTTATCAACCTTTCATTATATGTTCTATACCTTTGTACTTCCCTCTGAAATCTCTTCATCAACTCTACGAGCTCTACTTCGCTTCTATGTCCATTGGTCTTTGTTTCTGCATTTCCCAAGATGATATTTAATCCTTTGATTTCATCTCCATGGATGTAAGAACCTTGTGCATCATCCATCTCTTTAGTTCTCATTTCTAAACCCAATTTATGTCCTTCATATACCTCTAATTCTACAAAAATGTGCATGCAACAATTACTATTAGGGCTATGTATATTGTAAAATATTTCATTAATTAGTTTACATGTCATCCTTCATACAAATTTGTGAGGAACATATATGCACTAATATAAATTTTGATCCTTTAGACATGATCTCTTCTAAATCATCTTTCATACAGCTGTACTCATGCCTCATTCTGAGTTCTGGACTAAACGTTACAACTTTCTAATTTTTTGCATTTCTACTCAATCATGCCTTATTATGACTGGTGTAATCTAGTTGAGAGATCATCTCATGCCATCTGTAACATAAAATATGTTAAGAATCATAACTTTTTTTATATTAGACACCGGTAGGATTTGTGATTGTGAATACATAACAATTTTTAGATTCAAAATATGATGCTCCAGACAAATTTTGTATAAATATGAAATTGACAACTTTGCACTTTTTACATTTTCTCCATACTTGGAATTTTTAGACAAAATTGGGTATCTCCCAAATGGAGCAAACTGGGAAAAACATCCCCAAGGAAAAGTTGTCTAAATTGTTGATGAGGTAAAATGTTGACTGAATGAATTTTTCTAGATTTGTAATCTCAAGTCCCTTTTCCTCCAAAGATTTCAAAAATACCCAAAAAGTGTCTTGGAATAGTGGTTTTTTCCCTTTTCCACATCTCCATACCAAACCCTTTTGAATTTTTCTAAAATACGAACTAGGTATTGTCATTCTTGTTTTTTGGATGCTCTATTAAAATTTCATCTTTATCCGAGTCCCGGTCACTAAGCACCACCCAGATCTTTAAAAACTACTAATTGGATTTTTTCGGAGAATTGAAGCAGAATTGGCCCATGGTCCTCATCGACACTTTTGCATCCTTCATCACTATGGAAATACCCTTTAAATTTTGTCTTATTTTGAGTTTTTCAGCTCCTTTTATGGCCGAAACAAGTTTTTTGTTCCATAATTTTCTTTGAATTCTTGTTTGTCTTTCTCCTTTCCTTTCTCTTCTCTTCTCCTTTTCCTTTTCTCTTCTTCTCTTCCTTTATCTTTCGTTCTTTCTCTTCTTCTCTTTTTGGCCCTTTGTTGAAAAATTCCTTACTTATGCAGAAGTAGAAGAAACCTTCCTTGTCACCGTACCAATGTTGCGCACTCTGTATTCCACACTCCATTAGTGTTGGACTTAATCTATTTTCTAAACACCCATGCAGAGAAAAAGTTCACTCAAACATTCTACCGCACCCACACGTCATCATGCATCCCACATCCTATATTCCAAACTCTGCAAGTTTTGGGTCTTGGTTTATTTTCCAACACCCATGTGAAGGAAAAGCACATCTGCACATTCTCTCGCACTTGCATGTCATCCTACGTCCTGCATCCCGCATTTTGCACTCCAAGAGTTGTGGGACTTAGTTTATTTTACAACTCTGGTGTGAAGGAAAAGCGCATCGAGACATTCTCCTGCACCCACATGTCATCCCACGTACCACATTTTACACTCCACGATTTTTGGAACTTAGTTTATTTCCTAACACACATGCAGAGGAAAAGCTCATCTACACATTCTCTCACATTTGCATGCCATCCCGCGTCCTGCATTCCACACTCCATGAGTTTTAGGACTTAGTTTATTTTCCAACATCCTTCAATACATGCCCCCAAGTTTGTCATTGTGACTTGCCACCGTGGTGGTCCACGTCATTACTTCCATGTCACCTAACACGTGGCCTCCACATCACCATGTATGGAAAATTTATTGATTTTCCAAAAATTCCCAAAAATTCTCAAAAAATAAAAATTTTCCAAAATTTTATTTTTTCAGTCGAAAATGTTCTTTTCTTTTTTGATTGTCATGGGAGCTTTGGACTTATCTTCCCATGACTGAACTTGACCATGTGATTGTCAATTCAACATCCATTTCTAAATTACATGCATATTTCACCCTGAATTTGGGAATTTCACCATTTTTCCTAATTTTGACATGGACTAATGCTCTGCGACAATGAATTTGTTAAATATGTGCTAGTCTTTGGCCCATAAGAGTTTGGTGTTGAACCAAAAGGTTTGATACCAACATGTAATATCCCCTAGATCCTCATTGAGGTAGACTACCACAATTTTTTTTTTTTTTGGCTCTGATACTAGCTTGTAACATCCCCCAGATCCTCAATGAGGCACACTACCAGATTTAGTTTTGCTCTAATACCAATCTATAACATACCCAACTCACTGGTTGGGTTTTGTTACTACTAAATCGACTAACATATCAATTCAAATGCAAAAACATACACAACATGACATACAGAAATGTTATTATCATTAATAATTGAATTCATTAATGCAACTGATTTAAATATGCACATAAACAATTACACACACAACAACATTCATACATATAAAATATAGAGTAAATGTAGCATTCAATTATAACATTAAAAATGTAGATGATCCATTGATTAAAACACTTATCTTTTAAAAATAATTTACACAATCAGTTGTAGATCAAGGACATTCCACCCAACCATAGTCTTTGTTGCTTTAATTTTTTTAATAGCAAGTCACCCCTGAGCTAGGACTATGAGTCCACAAGGACATACATGCTCCTATGGGTGTCTATAGTCCACCGTAACTGTTAGGTAGCTAGAGAGGTAGTCGGGGCGGGGGTTGGCAGGCAGAGGGCCCATAGTGATAATAGTAGAGACCATTCAATGTAAAGTGGACTAGGTCCACTATAGTATTAAATAAGACCCACTATGGTAGTTAGATATAATAAATGTAAGATGACTTCTTAGAAAGTTTCACTTCCAGAATATTCCTTCTCTAGAATGTTCATAGGTGGTTGGTAGCACTATATAAATGGGTTCAAACAATGTAATGAGACAAGAAGAGAAGTATTGTATTGTGAGCGATAGCTCAATAGGAGGATGCCCCCTTGAAGAGGCAAATGAACAGGAGAGGATCCCTTCCACAATAGAATCCATTGTATGGTGTTGCCCTCCCTCAAGGGTTTTCTTATAATAAAAGTGTGGTTTATTTTATATTTCTCCATGGATCTATTTGTGATGTATCTGTATTCAAGTCTTTGGTTCTTAACAATTGGTATCAGAGCACTTTCCCT
>ML803493.1:232412-274766 GCA_009831015.1 Picea engelmannii
CCCTCACTCCCTTTCTCTCTTGAAATTTCCTCCAACCATATAGTTTCTTATCCTCCTTTAATGTCAAAAACCACCGAGGGACTCAATTTTTGATCCTCCTCATTTTGAAAGGATAACATGTGAAATACACCTCATTGAAGTCCCATGTACTCATTTCCACCCTTTCTTCATCATATATTGTTATTCTCTCCTACTTATTTGGGTGATTCTTTCCATCTCATTGGCTATACTTCACATATATTTTGTGTTTGACATATCAACATCTCCTTTTGCATGCTTATGCCTCTCACTAATTTGTGTGGATATCTACTTTGAACTCTCTCCACATAAATATTCATCCACATGTTTCTTCCTTCCAATTTTTGCTTCCTTTACCTTCTTCCCTTGTTGCACCTTCTTCCCTTTGGTACCAAGTTTTGAGGATCCTCTTCCCCCTTCTTTTCCACCACCAATGTTTTTCCATCTAGTGTTTATGTGTCTTCTATCACCCTTTTCAATGTCTCTCTCATGTAGCTCACTAGCTTGTTATCAACTGCATCTCCCATAGTTCATCATCTTCCTACTTTTCTGGAAAATCATTTTCAACATGACAATATCTAAGTATACATTTGCTAGACTAGAAAGTTACATTGTATCTTAACACTTGGCAATATGATCTCAACCTAACTTGTATGTCCCCCCATCTAGTACATCATCTCCAATATCCATCTCAATGCATATTTTTTTCTATTCTCATACTCTTCTTATTCTTTATTTTTATCATCTATGTCCATGTACATCCCATTGCTATCTCTAATGGATTTTAATATATCCTCATCCTAGAGCTTATCCAATCACATTGAAAATTTTACCTAAATGGGTATATGATTGCATTCCACGAATAGATTTAAGAGAGGGACCCAAACTCATGTTGTGTTAGGGGATAATTATAATAGTGCCAAACCTTTTGAGTAATTTTGAGTTAGTTTTTTTTAGCTTTGAGTACAAAAATTATAAACCCTCGAGCTACTAGGTGAAAAGTTGGTATATACCTTAAAGGATTCTCCTAGAATTTTAGTAGTCGTGAATTCATTATTTCCTATCATATTCTTTTCATTAAACCTCCCAATGAGGACTCTATTCGGGCATAACTTGCTATTCCCTATTACCCTATATTCTTTGATAACCAACTTCATTATCTCTTTCTTTTAATTAATAGAAATTATTTTCTTATTCTTCTTCTTTTCTTGAATGGTTCCTTCCCTATATCCTCTTCCTTGTGTCTATCTTCCCTTTTGTAATATCCCCCGGTAGATCCCTAGTTGTAAATATGAATTGTAAACATGTTTGTTAGGTTGGTGAGTCGAGTTATAATAAGCTAGGAGGCTTATGTGATGATTAGGCCAGGAGCCTTTTTTGTATATGCAATTATGCAAAATCATTAATAAAAATATAAACATCGTTGCATGTAGACTGACCACGAAGAAGAGTTATGGGGGACTAAGCTCCACTAGGTAGGGTAAGGAAGGGAGGGGCTAAGTATTTGGGCCTAGGGGCTAAGCTAGGGGACTTACCTCTGGAGGAATAATATTTTAATGTTAATTCCTGAAGACTGCGGTGAACATGATATGTTTTTGTTATCCTAAGTTCCTGGAAAGGGGGATGTAGGCTAAATGGGGTGCATGCAACTCCAGGAAGACAAGTGTCGACTTGGGCGCATGCAGTTAAAGTTGAAGCATCAGCTCGTGTTGGGGGGTTCGCTTGCCATTCTCCATCCACTGTCTAACCGTGAACCCGGGGCATCCATCACGGATCTCTGGAACCAGTAACCCGTGAGTCAAATCGTGTTGGGGGTTCGCTTCTCGTTTTGTGTGACTCCCATCCTTGTGTCTGGACGAGTTTTGAGATCCTTCACCTTTGCGTCTGCACTCTCGCAAGGTTAGTCACCCTAAAAGTAGTGAAAACTGAGGGACTGATCTGTGTTTCCTGTGAAGCCCGACACAATTGTAGTCGCATGAGCTGTGTTGTGACTTAGCGTTATGCTGTTGTCTTTTTGGGTGTCCATACCCATTTTTCCCTATAGTTGTTGTTGTTGTTGTTGTTGTCACCTGTACCAGCTGTAGCTGAGTCGAAGACTAATTGAAGAGGCAGGTTGTCCGGCCTGTGAGCAGCTCTCCCAGGTGAGAGAGTTTGTTGGGAAGTGAGTTCTCCTGGAAGGGAGTCTTGTAGCGGCTACAATACTCTAAGACTTCTGGTCCAACTTGTTGTTGTAGCCCAAGGTAAGGGAGGTGTACTAGTCGATGGATGTGAAGGTGTATCCTCCTGGGGTGGAGCAGGCGTGTGGGGAATGAGGGTCTGTGGGTTGTGGGAATAAGTGGCTCCTGGGATAAAAGATCCTTCCTGTTTCTTTGTGCAACTTCCTTGTTGTCCTTTCCAAGCCTAGAATTCCCTTGCCCGGTGGAGTTTAGTCCCAGCTCAAGGGTGACCTATTGCTGAAAGTGATGAGCAACGCAGTCTAAGGTTGGGAGGATCGTGGAAGGTTTGCACGCAGTTGGTGGATTTAATCAAGCTAAAATATAAGTATCATTGTTGTGCTTAATTATGTATTTTATGCATGTTTTGTGATGCTTGAATGTTATCATGAATTCCGTTGCATATATGAATTATAGTTAGTTCCATTGATTCTGAATTGGTTGTTGTAATTCTATGTTTATCGTGATTAAGTGTTTTAAATTCATTAAAATGCATATATATATATCATATAAGTGTATATTTCGCGTGGTATCATTACCCGATGTCTCAAGGGTAAGGGATGTTACAATATGGTATGAGAGCCAAGGTTTCAACACTGAGCCTGAATGGGTTGGATAAGTGGTCATTGGACCCAAGGTTTCAAGAGGAAATTGTGTCTGGAGGACCAATTTCGAACCTCAGAACCTTTCTGAGTGCCAAGAAATTACCTTGGTCGTGTTACGAAGCTCAGGAGGAGTAACGATGTTGTAAAACCATGACAGAAGTGGTATTGGGCCGCAAAGAATGTGGACCTTAGGATCTATTCGAGAGAAGGAAAATCCTTCATGATTGTCAGATCTGGTAATGTTGCGAGGCAGTTAGACGTGAATTCCTTTGGAAATCCATAGAGTAACAGAGTTTGTTCTGTGTCGTAGGATCTGTTGGGAAGGAAGGGAAATCCCTTACGACCGTTAGATCTAGGGAAGGTGCAGAAGAGTTAACCCGGAAGCTCTTCAGACTTCGCAACTTCAGTGAAGTATGATGCCAGAAACAAGAGAAGGGTCGAAGCCCGAAGTTCCGAAGTCCCATGAGAGATCTACATCGTAGATCTGGGGAGGGTAGAGAAGTCTGAAAGTTTAGAATTCGGGAGATTGGAAGGAAGGAAGCGTGAAAGCTTCTGGAAACAGAAGTTCCGAAGCTCCGGAGTAGCATGGCATGATGATGTCACTCGGATTGACGTGGACACATGGGTTGTGTGCCACGTGTCAGTCGGTTTCGAACCCGTGGAAGATTGAAATGACAATTGGAACATGACATGTGTCACCCATCTGACTAGGCCACGTGTCAGTCGCTAGTAAGCAACCACGCGACACTCCGTATGAGCATGGTTAGTGGGACCCCGAGGTTATGTAACGTAGTTAAAGGACAGAGGACCCACAATGGCGTTGATCACGATACATCAATATCAACGGCCATAAGTCATTGCGGGGACCCAAGTTGCACGAAAGTTAATTATCCAAGGCGGTCCCACAATCCAAATCGCAGTTTCACTGAGGGGTTACGTGTCAGCGTCAGAAGAATTGCGGGATGAAAGGTGGGTTACTCCAAACCATCGTTGCATGCCCCCACAATTGGAAAACATTAAGTGATGTGACATAATGACGTCACCAAAGGTGATTGGGAATGTTCGAAGATTAACAGTTCGGATGTGCAGATGTGAGATCCTCCGAAGCTCCGAAGTCCCGAAGACCCAGAAATCAGACACCTCAGGTTCCATAGTAAGTGTCAGTCGTTCGATATTGGGTAGACTTTGATTATTGATCCATTCTACTTCACGAGTTCGGTAACTCAGAACTTCGAGAGATTGTTGTGTTGTGCTTTGAAAAATTCTTAAGCCGAAGGCCTGAGTAAGCACCTAGTGATCTAGCGCTTGGTAATGCCCGTGATCACATGGATTAGGGACTGAGAGAAAGGGGCTAGTGCCCTAAAATTATTACAGAGCAGAGAAGAGCTCGGAAGGAAAATGAAATATGAACGTTTTCATAAATCAGATTGGTTTATGAATGTTGTGGGATTTGTTAAGGAATGATGGCCTGACAAATTTTGGTTCACTGCATGTTGTGTTTGCAGAGTTCAACGAGTGTCAGAAACAAATCAAATTTTCACGGAGCACTTAGGAGACACTCACACAGTTTCTGAACACTCTGAAGGAAGACTTGTGCAAGGAGTGCACCAGGCCAACACTTGGACGAAGTGTTGAAAGACAACCATCTGGAGGCTAGTCAAAGCGCAAGGAATGCGCGTAGAGACGAACTTGTTTCAAGTTCGAAAGATTAGGAGGACAAGCATAGAACGTGCCAGGAGGGCACCAGAAAGTATTTTGGAAGACACAAAAGGGTAGAATCCCTTGGGAGACTGAGCAAGTTCGAGAATCTCAGAGGAGATAGTTCAAAGGGTGCACAAGAGTCAGACTTATCCCAAGTCCAAAAGCTCAGGAAGGATAGCGTTTTCAGAAATGCAGACGAGACCCAAAGTCAAGGACTCGCAGAAGGATCAAAGGTCGAAGCCTTGAAAATTAGAAATTTTCCCATTTTGTGAGAAAGTGAAAGCTCACGAGGAGGACTGAAAGTTGTCGTCATATCAACTGCAGAGGAAGATATTTGGCCGTTGAATTTAACGTCCAGACAAAAGGAACATGCGCAAAAGAGATCAGATCTATCTGTCAGATTTGAGCGTGAGGACCAATAGTCATTGGATCCCGAGGAAAGTGAACAAGGCTTAACTCTTTTAAGGTGCACAGGAGAGTGGACTCACGAAGTCCCGAGGTTCCGAAGTCATCAGAACTGTCAATCGTCAAGATTGACAGGTGGCAGTGGATCTGGGAGTTCGAGGACTTGGACATCAGAATAATTGTAGGAGAGCAATCTAAACTTCGAAAAAGGCAAAGTGCGAAGTGACTCTGAACCGTTGGATTCAGAGGATACGTAGCGGAGATCCACGTACTTCGAAGGAAGAACCCTTCAGAGGAAACAGGGAGCGAATACCCGAGGAGCTGAGAGTCGAAGAAATCCTAGTCGTCTGATTCAAGTGGACACATGACAGGAATCCGCATACTTCGAGGGGAAGTGAAGTTGAGATTTGAGATCTCAGAAGTCCGAAGACCCGAAGGAAATCTCGACCATTGATCGAGGAAAGGGCCGCAGGACCGTTGATCTAGTTGAAAGGTCAAATCCCTGAAGCGGAGGAAGAGTCGTTGATTGAGAAGGACAGGTGTTTGCAAATTGTCGACTCCAAAATATTGACGTACGGAAGAAAGGAAAGTTTGAGACTTGAGAATTCCAAAGTCCGGAATTCTGAAACAAATCACAGTCGTTGATTTGAAAAAGGTCAGATCCGATCCCTAGCTTTGAAAGGGATAGATCTGAGTCGTTTGTTCAGAGACACCGTCAAGATCGTGAGATCGACAGTCCCGTAGCATTGCAGCGATCGAAGGTGCGTGAATTTTAAAAATTTGAGGGCGGGCCGCAATCCAAACCATGGTTTTGGAGAAAGGACACGTGGAGGCTTGAGGAGAATTGCGGGCCGAAAAGTAGTTTGGTTTCAAACCGCCTTTGGTCATGCCTGCAATTGTGTGTTTGCGTGAGGTCATCACCCAAGGTCACATCTAAGGAGGGGCCAAGAGAAAAGGGGCTAACGCCAGCTCCGAGACTTCGTTGAAGCATGAAGGAGAAGGTCACGGGTATCATAAGGCCTGCACTAGAGGTCAAAAGGGCCTGTGTTTGATTAAGAAGTGAGACTATCAAGGTCTCAAAGTCTTGTTTGACTTAGAGAATCGAAGAATCTTAACCGGAGGGTCGAGTTGAGTCCCAAACTTTCCAAATTAGAACCCGTAGAGAGAGAGAGAGGATTTGTTCCTATAAGGAGGATGAAATTTTTATTTATTTTTAGCCTCGTCGTGGGTGTGTTATAGGACTTCGGGGAAAACGAGGAAAGCTAACTTCCGAGATCGTGAATTCGTGAAGCACCTTTTGGATAGGCGTGTGGTCATAGCCGGTGATCACGTAGAGGAAGCTTGTGTCCGTCGCTAGTTCACGCGGGTGAGGTTTCACGTAAGGACCTGTGGAGTTGTTTCGTGGAGGTTCTAGTAGGGACCCAAAGAGCTGCTCCAACTCTGAGAGTATGAAGATCTATTGACTGGGAGGTTAGTAGAACCAGTTGAGGTGGGGGCACTACGTCGAAAGTGCTCAGGGAAGGAATTATCATGCACAATGATCACAGTGGTAGCACAAGAAGATCCAGGAATCCAGGAAGAATTGTAGACTTCTGGGATCAACAAGGAAAAGTTTTATAGGGAGAAGGAAGTTGCTGCAATTTTTGTGGCAGCAAGTATGTTACGGCTTGTTGGGTCATCCATAGGAAAGAATGCTTGCATGTTTGCAAGTGTTGTTGGTGAGGTTGTTGCATAAGGAGGGAAGCAACATAAAGCTGAAGTGTTGGTTATAAGTTTGATAAAAGAAGCATGAAAGATTCTACTGCCATCATACATTCAGGTAGTATAAAATTTATTAATGGCAGTCAAGCAGGTATGAGATTGTATTACTCTTTTTGCTTTGCATAATTGCTGAAATGAAATTTAGGTAAGAATTTCCTCAACCGGAGTTATTTTATAAAATCACATGATTATATTATTGAATGCATACCACTGGATGTGGTAAAGGCTAGAGGCCTATATTAATTCATAGCTTTTTAGCTTTTGAATGCACACACTGACATAGTAGAATGTCATGTTAATTTGGTTATGGGATAATAACCAAATAATTAAAAGATAAGAACTTGTTATAGGAATGAATGCCAGTAAGCTAGTCATGTATGAGACTAGGACATGGTTGGATATGACAAGGTATGGCTATGGAAAGTTTATGAGCCACATAGGTACTAAAAGCTTCCTACCTTTAAATAAAACTTGGACTGCAACCTCTTTGCTAACACTAATGAACACCATAGAATTATATTATTGGTGTAGTGTTCGGGTCGAAAAGGAAGGCATCCAATTAATTGGGAAGACAATAGGAAGTGTGTGGAGAATGTGTCAACACATTGGCCAGAATTCCAACTTATGGATGGTGAGATACATGACTGAGATAAAGAGCATTATGTAATCCAATACAAGGTGCACTGATTAATTATGCATTGAGAATTGCACTCATGCATAATAAGTGACATAATTGTATACTAAATGCAATGATTGAATGAGTTTTGTAAGTACATGCATATATATTATTGCATGGAAATAATTGTTACTAATAGCTGAAATGTTGTTAACTCGTGAAGTTGAGGACATTTCAGGGAGGTGTTATACATTGCAACAGGAAAGTTGCAAGTCAAGTAGTCACATGAGCATTAACTACAGGAAATTTTTTTGTTCAGAAAAAGAAGTAATGAACTTACAGATATTATTGTGAACATGCATATGCATAGAATGACAAGTCGTTCTAGTTTATTAATTGTTGGGTAATTGTGATTGAATTGCTAGGCGCGGGAAATTCTAAGATCACTGCACAAGATTTTGTACATATTGCAATTGAATTATGATGTACAACAAATACTGACAATTTGTTGGTTGTATGCAAGATGAAGCATTACAAGAAAAATTATATGCAGTTTGGTGCATGTGGAAAACCACAAGGATGGCTGCATTCATAATATGGCAACAACCAAGATGAATTATGAAATAGAATTTCATGTTTTGGGGAAAAAGTTGAATTCCCTTTTGAACTAATTGGAGTTCCTAAATGAATGTGTTTATGTTTTCTCATGATAACAACATGTGGGTGATGCAAATGAGATGATGATGATTAAAGTTAGAATGTTGACTACAAAGAGTAGCTCGGGGAAGATGTTGATTGGAAACCTCTGAGGGCAGTTGGAAATCCTCAAGTCACGATGCTCTAAGACTTCTGGTCTGACCTATTGTTGAAGCCCAAGGAAAGGGAGGTGTAATAACCGATGGATTGTGTGACAGTGAGGGTGCACACTCCTGGGGTGGGACAGGCATGTGGGGAAGAGAGACCATTGGTTGGAGTGCTGTTGGGGTTTGGTACCTTGGTCTAGACCATGTTGATATGGAATTCTTCTCAATCAAAAGATAACTATCAATTCTCTATTCATTTTATGCTATGTATCTCATAATTCGTATACAGGTTATAATGTTATTAGAATTGTCTGTATATATATTGCATGTATGTTCTAATGTTGCTTCTAAATGAATAGGTGTACGAGCAGAGTGTTTATGTTTGTGGATTCATAACACTGCTGAGAATTTATCAATGGATGGAACATCATGGATCTACAACCATTCGATGCTTTCAATGAGGTTTAATTGAAGCATGTAACAAGGAAAAATAAGTTGAATGCTTTCCTGAAGCAACTCTATGGAATAGAGCAATTGAGTTTCAGTTGCAATATGGATACCAGAATTGGTGCTTGAAAGTAAAGCACCAGGTGGATAATGGGCTTCCAATAGCTAAAGCTTGGAGTTTTTGAAGAATTTTTCAATTATATATGTATAAACAAGTTGCACCGAGGACAGTGCAAAAATAAGGGGAGGGGATTGTAATATCCCCCAGTAGAGCCCCAGTTGTAAATATGAATTGTAAACATGTTTGTTAGGCTGGTGAGTCGAGTTATAATAATCTAGGAGGCTTATGTGATGATTAGGCCAGGAGCCTAGGATTCTGCCAGGAGTCTATTTTGTATATGTAATTATGCAAAATCATTAATAAAAATATAAACGTCGTTGCGTTTAGACCAACCACGAAGAAGAGTTATGGGGGACTAAGCCCCACTAGGTAGGGTAAGGAAGGGGGGGCTAAGTATTTGGGACTAGGGACTAAGCTAGGGGGCTTACCTCTAGAGGAATAATATTTTAATATTAATTCCTGAAGACCGAGGTGAACATGATATGTTTTTGTTATCCTAAGTTCCTAGAAAGGGGGACATAGGCTAAATGGAGCACATGCATCTCCAAGAAGACAAGTGTCGACATGGGCGCATGTAGTTAAAGTTGAAGCATCAGCTCCTGTTGGGGGGTTCGCTTGCCATTCTCCATCCACTGTCTAATCGTGAACCGGGGGCATCCATCACGAATCTCTGGAACCAGTAACCCGTGAGTCAAATCGTGTTGGGGGTTCGCTTCTTGTTCTGTGTGAATCCCATCCTTATGTCTGGATGAGTTTTGAGATCCTTCACCTTTGCGTCTGCACTCTTGCGAGGTTAGTCACCCTGAAACCAGTGAAAACCGAGGGACTGATCTGTGTTTCCTATGAAGCCCAACGCAATTGTAGTCTCCTGAGCCGTGTTGTGACTTAGCATTAGGCTGTTGTCTTTTTGGGTGTCCATACCTGTTTTTCCCTGTGGCTATTGTTGTCACCCGTACCGGTTGTAGCTGAGTCAAAGACTGATTGAAGAGGCAGGTTGTCCGGCCTGTGAGTAGCTCTCCCAGGTGAGAGATTTTGCTGCGAAATGAGTTCTCCTGGAAGGGAGTCCCGTAGCAGCTACAGTACTCTGAGAATTCTGGTCTAGCCTGTTGTTGAAGCCTAAGGTAAGGAAGGTGTACTAGCCGATGGACTTATATTAGTGAAGGTGTATCCTCCTGGGGTGGAGCAGGCATGTGGGGAATGAGGGTTTGTGGGTTGTGGGCGTAAGTGGCTCCTCAGACAAAAGATCCTTCCTGTTGCTTTGTGCAACTTCCTTTTTGTCCTTGCCAAGCCTTGAATTCCCTTGCCCGATGGAGTTTAGTCCCAGCTTGGGGGTGACCTATTGCTGAGAGTGATGAGCAGCGTGGTCTAAGGCTAGGAGGTTCGGGGAAGGTTTGCACGCAGTTGGTGGATTTAATCCAGCTAATATATAAGTATCATTGTTGTGCTTAATTATGTATTTTATGCATGTTTTGTGATTCTTGAATGTTATCATGAATTCCATTGCATATATGAATTACGGTTAGTTCCATTGATTCTGAACTGGTAGTTGTAATTCTGTGTTTATCGTGATTAAGTGTTTTAAATTAATTAAAATGCATATATATATCATATAAGTGTATATTTTGTGTGGTAGCATTACCCGGTGTCTGGAAGGTCGGGGATGTTACCCCCCCTTTCACCATGAACCTTCTCACCCTCCTAATAACTTTGGTTTCTCCTATCTAGCACCTTTGCTATCCCCCACAAAATATCTTCCCTATCCTTGAGAGGGTGTTGAAGAACTACTACTCCAAGCCTTGTATCTCTTCTTGCAAGATTTCCTCTACATCATGAGTTCCTTCCAAAATGCTTGTTTTATCTTGCCTTCATATCCCCTCCTTCTAATTTGAGCCTTATCATGTCTCATTTTGCTCTTGATTTTTCTCTTTCTTTTTTGTTCTAGTATTGCATGCACTACAATGATGAACCTCCCCATTTACTTGTCGTGGTCACTTTGTTCACCCATTAGATCATCATTTACATGCTTAGATTTACCTTAATCTTTTACACATCTTCCACATGATTCAAACCCCCTTTGAGTATCATTGTGTAACATACCCAATACCCTCTATCATCTATTGAGGATACACGATACTTCTTGAAACCATAATTTTCCACTAGCTTCTTGCTCTGATACCATTCTATAATGTACCTTGTGTTAAGTTTTGAGTTATTATTAAGTTTCTTTTCAATTTACTATATAACAATAGCATAGGTAGGATCACTAAGAGAAACACAATTGCAAGATACACAACATTTATCTTGGGAAACCCTCGTGGGGGAAAAAACCCAACAAAAACTTCCTTAATATAGATAGCCAATACAATGCCAAGACAATAAACCAAAACACTAGAGAATAACCAAGACTGAGCAATCCGCCTCTCTCACCTCCTTCTCCTAACTTCAGAAATCTCCAAATTTGTGCACTGAGTGAGTGACTTGAGTGAGTGTGTTAATGAGGCGCTAGCCTCCTTTATTTATATTAGTTGGTAGGTGCTAGAAAGGTGTCTCTTCACTGGGAAGGGTCGACTTCTCTTCTTAGTGGTTAAAACCACTTTAGTTAGGCCCGGGGCCTAACTTCTTAATTTCCATAATATAATTAGGGTTTGACCAATCCACAAAAGGGGATTTGGTCAAGTACAAAGCCCGATATGATCAATACACAAAAGGGGATTGATTTGATGAATAATAACTCAATAATAAATAGAATACTCTTTGTAGTTCCAATATTTCAACACTCCCCCTTAACAAGAAGGGTATTCGACAACATCATCAGGAGAGAGAGAGGGAAGCAACATCAACAGTATCTGGAACACTAATTGGTATATCCATAAATCATCAGAAGTTTTTCTCATCATCAATATCATCATCCACAACAAGGAGATGGAATGACATCATCATCATCTACATCAACATGGATTAGTGTAACACTAATACATCATCATCATCAATAATAGCACGAGGCTGATACAACATCAACAATCAACAACATCATCATCATCACAACACGAAGGCTGGAGCATCAACACTAAGCTGGAAATCTTCAACATGAAACTGGCATCACATCAACATCAGCACAAGCTGGAAATCTTCAGCACAAGGCTAGCATCACATCAACATCAGCACGAAGCTGGAAATCTTCAGCACAAGGCTGACATCACATCAATATCAACACGAAGCTGAAAATCTTAAGCACAAGGCTGGCATCACATCAACATCAACACGAAGCTGGAAATCTTCAGCACAAGGATGACATCACATCAACATCAACACGAAGCTGGAAATCTTCAGCACAAGGCTGACATCACATCAACATCAACACGAAGCTAGAAATCTTCAGCACAAGGTTGGCATCAACACTACTCCCCCTTTCAAGGGAGGTCCTTTCGGACTATACCAAGCTTGTCTCGAAAGTGCTCAAACTTTACACGAGACAGAGGCTTGGTCAACACATCAACAACCTTCTCATCTGTGCCAACATAATGGAGCTTTAAAGCTCCCCTCTGCATCATATCATGAATGAAGTGATATCAGATCTCTATGTGCTTCAACTCATCATGGAACACATCATCTTTATACAACTCTAGTTATCACATAGGATCACGGTGGCTTCCATCTCCAGATCAAAAAGATATGTCAACAACATCCAAAGCCATATGGCTTCACAACTGGCAGAACATGCTGCAATATATTCTGCTTTTGCCGTGCTGAGAGAAATATTGGATTGCTTCCTACTCTGCCATGAAGTTGTGTCTGACCCCAGACTGAAACAACATCCCGAGGTGCTCTTTTTGTCAGAGACACTTCCAGCCCAATCTGAATTGGCATAACCACTCAGTCTGAAGTCATGATCTCTAGTATAACAGAGACCAAAATCCAACGTACCCTTAAGGTATCTCATCACATGTTTTGCATCATCAAGGTGAACACGTTTGGGTTCTACCAGATAATGACTCAAGGAAAAACATATATTTGGCCTGGTCTTCTTTAGATACATCTCCGAACCAATAATTTGTCTGTACAAAGTAGCATAAAGCAATTCTGACGAGGTATCTACTAGGAGCTTCAACTTCATTTCCATGGATGTGTACATGGATTTACATTTCAACATGTCAAACCACTTCATTATTTCAACTGCATACTTCCCTTGGTTAAGGAAGATCTTCTTTGGGCTCTGCCAAACTTCAAGACCTAAGAGATAATGCATTAGGTCTTTCATCAAACTCTGTAGCGAGCTTCTTCTGTAATCTGTGATGAGATTTTCTTCATCTTGTCAAGAATACATCATCTACATATAGTAGCAACAATATAACCAACTCATCATTCATAACCTTGAAGTAAAGGTTAGAATCAATTTTACTCTTGGTAAAGCCCAAACTCTTTAGAAAACTATCAATCCTGCCACACCAAGCTCTTGGAGCTTGCTTCAACTTGCATAAATGAGTCTTTTTGTCTTCAACTTCAAATCAAATTTTCACATCACTTTGTACCAATCTGGTACGCTTTCTCAACTACAACTCAATCTACATAGTCATGTGCTAGTTGTATGTGCTTTCTGCAAAGCACTATCTATTTCACTTCTTGAGAGTATGTCCTCTCCTCTTTATGCAATTGTTCCTTCTGAAACTGGGACTCTGTACCTGCAGTTGCTCTGAAGATGAGAATGGTTGCTCCATTCTCACTATGACTGCTGAAATCTGAGAGTAACTCCTCTACTCCATCATGGAAACAAATTCATCTGAAACTTAGAGTGGCTCAATAGTTGATACTGAAGGTAGTTATTCTTCTTTCATGGAGGTAACTCTATCTTTTATTGTAGTCATGTCTCCATGACCCGACTATATCTCATACTATATATGAATCATGGTTGTTCTAGTTGTCTTCATGAATACTGGAACTATTTCTTCAATTACTGGAGTAAGTGTCTTGTCATAGTATTCTCCCTCTTGCTGAGAGAATCCTATGGACACACATCAGGCTTTGTACATATGCAACATGCTTGATCTGTTAGATCAATCTTGGAAGTCAATATTGATTTCTCTTCTAGTCTCATGGAAAAATCCATATCCCAATCTTTCTGACTGGCCTCCTTATCCGTCACTGAAACAAGGGAATCTTCCCATGAGATTTCATATCTCCTAGAAATTTCTCAAGCTACGATCTAGTCTTCTCATGGCATATGTCTCCCAGTCCTAGAAGTTGTCTCTTCATCTGATCCTTTCTAAGATGAGGCTTACTCTTGATTTCTTCTGAATCTACAAGGAATTCATCATCTCTTACAGGGTATACTTGGTGTTGAATACCAAGTCTAAATATGAAAAGTTGAGTCAGGCTTCAAGTGAATTCCACTTCCTGTCAAGGTGGCTTCATTATCCTTTGAACAAGTCTACTATGAGTTTTTGTTCTAATGTTTGGTCATCTTTGGAGCCTTCTGCTCCTTACAATCAATCTCCATATGAGATACTCTAGATCTCAAAAATAGCTTATTCTTCATCTTCTTTGGTACATGAATGTAAATGGTCATGTATATAGTCTTTTTCATGTCTCATCTAATCTGTTGCCTTCTTCAACCTTCATTATAGCTTCCTCGGGGTTATCACTTGTGACCTGAAACAAGGTCAATAAAACAACAAGCAAGAATAATACTCTTTTGATAATAGTAATAAAACAATTGCGTGGATAATCGTCATAGTATCTCCTTTAAAGCTATCACTTGTGACCTGCCTGGAACAAAGATCAAAAGTAAGAGATACAATACGAAATGAGATCAACACTCTTCTATTGTTGTGATCAAACATTCCTCCATGGTAACCTGGAACCAACACAAGAAGTTTCTCCTAAAGGAGATGTTAGTTGTATCTTGGTAAATGATTACATTAAGCATTTATCTCAATATGCTCACATGCTACCAAGTATAATACTTTTCAAAGACTACTTCCTGAACTATAGTGTTTACTTGTAATGGGTTAGTTATCAACTTGTCATGTGCAACTTTGAATCTTATCAACTTAATTAATCAAACCTGGAACCTGGAGTCTTGTCCTCAAGAATGAGTATGTTTCTTTTCTTCCAAGTCTCCTTCACTCAAGATGACAAGTGCTTTCTTCAACCTGTCTTTTGTACTAAGACAATATGTTATCTTGATAGAAATTTGGGTTAGAGAATAAAATCTATGATCTCAACTTTAATCAATCTAATACCTTGACTTTAATTTTGACCAAAGGTTAGTGTTATCCCCTAGCCTTGGGATAACTAAGGAGATTATGTCTCGAGGCCCACAGGTCCTAAACATGGAGTACCGAGAGCCATATTGACTTGAGCCTGGCCCTGGAGTTCCCATCCTTCTTCTTCAGTGCCTCCATCCTATCAGCAACAATAACATACATCCCATCGGCCTGGTCCTGAAGCAGCAGTGGGTCTTGTTCCATGAGGTAATGAGTCTAGGTATCATGGTATGCGTCACTATGATTCTCAAAACATTTGAATATGTGCATTTAATTCTCTTTTGCTTCATGACATGTGCTTGGACTTTATTCCTTTTGATTTTTCCATACCTGGGGGGATGATAGGACGCCCTAGCAAGTTGGTTCCCTTAGGAGTGAGTTGCCACTAGGTGGATTTATGAAAGGTCATCGTCCATTCCAACCATACTTATCACTTTTCATCATCTTCCCTCTCATCTATCCCCTACATTGGTTCGGGCATTGGGTTTGTCAAACTAGTTAAGGGTTGTACCTTGCCTTGTGGGAAGAAGGGGCTAAAAGCCCAAAGGGTAAAAGTAGCTGGAAAAAGATAAAATCCAGAAGATCAAAACCTTCAGATGCTTCGCCCAAGGATCCCCAAAAAAGCAATAAAAGGCTTCTCATTAAGAAAAAGGAGGGACCCATAAAATAAATAAACTCAAGACCTAGTTGGAGGATAGGGGGTCTCATCACGAGCCAACCTATTAGGTCCATGGGCATGTAGAGGTATGACACTACTATTCAGTTGGTCACCATGCCAGGGTAGTGGCTCTTGGTAGCATAGCTAAGATAAAGGGGGTCTCATCACGAGCCAACCTTCTCATCTTCGTGAAATGCTTGTGGGTAACATTGTCACCACTGGTCACCACGTTAGGGCAGTGTTCCCCTGCTATTCTCTTGAAAGAAAAAAGCAATAATATAAAAGAGTAAAAAGGCATTGAATGGGCTAGGAAACATTTGCATCCATGACAAGGTGCAACTCACCCTATTCAAAGGCACCCACAGGTAAGCCCTACATTTCCCTGTCATCACTGCACCCCTTGCCCAAACATCCCCATACCATCTCATGCACTTACATGACCTAGATTGGTCTTCACCTAGAAACATCCCACACCTAAGGAAAATTAGCCCAATAGGATGTCCTGAAACCCTCTCCAAACATGGCTTGTAGAATAGCATAATGTCTTTGGGCACTTGTCTGGGAAAGGGGGGTTTCATGCACATGTTTGGGTAACTTGATTATTAGATGTGATTGACATTGCTATGATCCTCGTGATTCATGAGCCCATGGAGGGCGTACTCGTTGTTGTTGTAGGACCACGCCTGACGGACATGTACATATGGGGAGATGATTAGCTCGAACCTCCATAGGGCTAAAATCCCACTAGATGGATGTTGAGACCCCAACCAGGGGCCGACATATACCAGAGGCTTGCACTAGAGAGAGAGGAGGACGTTCCACCAGAGACATCTTGTCAGGCCAGGACCCAGGGGGGGTCTTACCCTCCCACCATGATGTTGGCCCTTGAAGGCCCTTGATGTCATCATTCAAAGCCTTGACATCACCCAATTGAGGTACCCAGCTTGAGGATGGCTTTGGTTGGCACGTGTGGCAGTTCCTGAGGGGTTTGGAGCCCCAATGTTTCACTTGGAGGGCTAACGTTCCAACAAGAAGGCTCAGGTCACCCTAGGAAGGGCATGACATCACCCTAAAAAGATAAAGTTAGGGTTTTATTTGACAATTTTGTGTAAAATTGGATTTTTCATGTAAACTAGCCATGTCAGCCTTTTTGATCTAATTGTGTAATTAAAGGTCATTTTGATTGTATAAATAAGGGATTTGTCCCTTGTATTTTATCATCATTCTTTCACACACACAACTGAGGTCTGAAATTCGACCTCTTTAATGCTTATGGCTAAAGTTAAGTGGTGCACAACTCTTGGAGGAGGCTTATTTTGGTGTTTTTTGGCATTTTCTTGCTGGAAAGTCTTCAACTAGGGTATTTGCTAGATTATTCTAGGTGAATGTAAGTGAATTTCTGCAATTCTTCTTTCCTTTGAATGGTTATAATATTTTTACTTTGGATTTTACTAAGATTATGAAATTGTTAGCTTAAAACCCTAGGAGATTAAGCACATGTTATTGTCCTTGTCTCAATAATTTTTCACCTACTAGATTTTGCTAGAAAACCTATCCTTTGAAGCATGTGCTAGATCCTGTTAGAAAAATAGGACCGCGGAGCAATAAAATAAAACAAATGCGGAAACAAAACACATAAGATACACAATACAAGAGAGACACATATTTACGTGGTTCACCCAGTGTGGGCTACGTCCACCAGAGAAATTGTCAGGTCCTTCCTTTATTATTATCCAACATATGAAGGGATACAACCTACAACAAACCCGTTGTAAATTCCTCTTCTTTCTCTCACAGTCTCCTATCTCAGAATACAATATTTACCATCAACCATAGCCACAATACATTTCCCTCATAAAAGAGGATTGCCTTCTAGGGAAAAAAAACCCTAACATAATCTCTACTGTTAGATCTACGACCTTATAATGAACGGTCCAGATTTACAATGAAATTATAATATACATTTACATGGCAATTTTTCCTTCGGGGGCTTCGCCCCCGAACCCCCGCTTGCCCCCAAAACCCGCAGAGGGGGTACCCCCTCTGCACTCCACCGCGTGGAAGAGTGTACATACTTCTGGGGTCTAAATACTTCATGGGGTATAAACACGGCTGAAAGTAAAAGACCTCTGAATCAGGAATATAATCAGGCTCCACAACCAATAGATCCCTACCATTATAGCACTCTAGCATCATTTGCTTCATCAAGCCTTTATTTACCTCAAGCTTGAGCTAAAGAAGAAGGAAAACCGCTAGGGCCTAGGGTTACCTACTTCCTAGTAGCCATTTTCCTTCTAGGGTTTGTTGATTGAGGCCTTGGGTTACCAACACCTCAACCATCATCCCTCTTGTCCTTAGTTCACACATTATCAATTATTTCCTTCAAGATTGTTGTTGCAAAAAGTGACTCCATTAGCCCTAAATACATTGATCTAGACCTTATACTTGATTGATTGATGAGCACAACCCTTAAATCTTATATCACGGGCTATTTACTAACCATTCCTAACCCTAGATTAGACTAATCTACTAACATTCTTGTTGTTGTTACAAAAGTAAGCTACAACCAATTATTACAGCAGTAAAAGCTCCTAAAAGCAATTACTAAAGTTGATTTTTACATTTCCTCATTAGCTTCTGACAAGTGTTAGCATATTGCTACTGTTAGATTATCAATTTGTGTTATTTTGAAGCTTATTTAAGGCATTGATTGTGAATCCATAATCATATATACATTGTTGTTATAGATTTATGTTTGCTTCAGATTACATCAACTTATTGCTTTCATTCACAAGTCCAAGGTTTTATGAAGCACTAACATCAAATTGTACTTGCAAAAATAGTGTTTTTGTTGTCTTTTTCTGGGTAGGTACACTTAAACATATCATCGCTTCATATTTTTAAAACTTTGGGACTTTATGATCGGTGTGACTTGTGAGAGAGGATAACCTATCTTGATACCTCAACCTTTGCCTTCTCAAACACCCAGGTCATCGGGGACATCTTCCCTAGGCTTTCACCCCTAAATAGAAAGAGGTGTCTTATTAAGGTGACAGTGATAGGACAACCTCATGTTACGACAATTTTCCCTCCTTTAGCCTTTCCCTTTTGGACAAGTACAAATTGCGTGATAACATTTTGGTGTCATTACCGGGGAACACTAAGTCAATTCTCCTCAAAGACGACAGTTTTCAGTAAGCCTTTCCTCAAAACCTTTACTTTACAAAGCTTACCTGGCGACTCCATTGAGGGTGATCCCCTCATCCCTTTGATAGTTTCAAGAAAAATTTCTGACGACTCCACTAACCTTTTCCAAGGTTCCACCTTACTCTCAATTCTGTGATATTTCGAAGTTATGGGATCATGGCACCCTCGAAACAAGTGTATCTGACTATTGACTTCAAAACTTTTGAAGGATACTTGCATTATTTTGATACAAAATGGTCAAGCAACTCTCCAATATTTGGAGGCCTCCCAATTACTCACATTGTAGAATTCTTGAAGTATATAAGCGAGATAGAATTGGGAGGGGAGGATGCTCTGGTAAAATTATTCATACTTTCTTTGCCATCCTTTTTGCAAGATTGGTTTAAGATTTTTTGTGAAGATAGGGGTATTTCATCTTTATAGACCTCATAAGTAGGTTTATTGAGTTTGTGAAACCACAATGCCTGACATATGAAGATGCCCTTAAGAATCTCATAGTAGCCATAGAGGATGAAGGATTCACCACTGAGATTGTGGAAGATCTCAGGGATGTGTACCTTGCTAAATACCAAGAACCCTCTGATAGAGAAGGAGAAATTTATGAAGAAAATTGTCAACCCCTTGAAGGGGAGCAAGATTTTTCCCATGATTCGATAGAATGCAGTGAATATTTAACTAGAGAAGTGAATCATGAGGATGACGCACTGGTAACCACTCCTCTGTCAGATGATGTTCTCTAAGGTCCTGTCTCTTCTACACAAGATGAAGAGAATGAGTTGAGTCATTTTACTTTCCATTTTTTTTATAACACTTTGTTCTATGATTTAGAAGGTGAAGAAGTAAAGGAACCCTTGGAAGAGTTAGCTCCTTCATTTTCCGATGAAGACGAAGAGATGAGCCTTAGTGAAGTACTGGACCCTCTTCCATTTGATGAAGTCATCCAAGCCGATGATGCTCCTGCACAACAAGAAGTGAACACGATAAGTTACCTCCCATTCCAAGATTTTGATGATGCTTTGTTTTATGATTTAGAAAGAGACGAGGTACTAGAGGAGCCCTTGGATGCATTAAATCCTTCATGTTATGATAAACGTAGTGACATTGTTGATAATATTGATGAGTTCATACATGTTGGAAGGCGTAAGTGGGATGTGATTGGTTCTAATGAAGATCCCATTTACGACATTGAGGGTCATTTCCAAAAGTTGCCTTTACAACTATGATATGAGGTTACTAATTTTGACAATTGGCAACAAGGAGATGGTATGATTACAAACCTTTTTCAGACACCCAAGGATGACCTGGTGCTATATTCTCCTAGTGATTTTCGGTCATACTTTGAGGATTTTGATGATTATTCCTTGGAGCACTTGGATTTATTCCATTAACAAGATTAGCAACCACTGTTGTGCTCAAGTCTTGATAGAGGTACGAACATCGTTTACCCGGAGAAGGATCCTTGTGATAATGTTTTTCACTCCCCTTCGACTATTTTATCTTGCTATGTCATTGAAGGTGTAGTCGGGAAGTATGTCCTTTTTCTTAAGTTTCCTTTGAGGAAAACCCTATAATTCAAGGGTAGGTTGAATACCTCAAGAAGAAGTCTTTCATCTCAGTCTTTCAGCCTTCCCTTAAGAATTTTTCAGTCATCTTCTAGGTCCTTGCTAGTCCCTTCCCAGACCTCATATTGTGAAGACATCCAAGGTAACCAACCTTCAAACTCTTAGAATCGGTCTATTGAACCTTTGATTCTTCATGATCCCTTTCTGAGATGGATTGAGCACTTTCCTAAAGGTGTGAATTGGCATGATTTTGTCCCTCCCTTCCACCTCCATGAGCTAGACTTTACAAATTCCGATGATACAATACATTTTCTAACTCATGTCATTTTTGTGCTCGACTTATCATTGTTTTGGTTTATGATGAATCACATAGGAAAGTATTATGAAACATTGCTTGGATGGTTTCATTGGCTATTTGACTACACCTAGCATTTAACCAACAGGTAAGTAGAGGTAAGTAGGTAGGCATTTACATTCATTGTATATACCATCTGCATTTCATGCTAGAGTAGTTGTATTTCCATTTGTACATATGATTTCCTACTTATATTTCATTGTATCATATATGAGCCAAGGGTGATATCACCACCCCAAATGATTACTAATCAATCTTGTTGAGATATAGCAGGTCACCAGTCATACCAGAGATGATGAGGTTCTCATGCACTCTACGACGATCACATGTCCCCGAGTTGGAGACATATGTTATCCCCTAGCCTAGGGATAACTAAGGAGATTATGTCTTGAGGCCCACAGGTCCTAGACATGGAGTACCGAGAGCCATATTGACTTGAGCCTGGCCCTGGAGGGCCCAACCTTCTTCTTCAATGCCTCCATCCTATCAGCAACAACAACATCCATCCCATCGGCATGGTCTTGAAGCAGCAGTGGGTCTTTCTCTATGAGGTAATGAGTCTGGGTATCATGGTATGTGTCACTTTGATTCTCAAAACATTTGAATGTGTGCATTTAATTATCTTTTGCTTCATGACGTGTGATTGGAATTTATGCCTTTTGACTTGTCCATACCTAGGGGGATGAAAGAACGCCCTAGCAAGTTGGTTCCCTTAGGAGTGAGTTTCCACTGGGTGGGTTTATGAAAGGTCATCGTCCATTCCCACCATACTTATCACTTTTCATCATCTTCCCTCTCATCTATCCCCTGCATTGGTTCGAGCATTGGGTTTTCCAAACTAGTTAAGGGTTGTACCTTACCTTGTGGGAAGAAGGGGCTAAAGTCCCAAAGGGTAAAAGTAGCTGGAAAAAGATAAAAGCTAGAAGATCAAAACCTTCAGATGCTTCACCCAGGGATCCTCGAGAAAGCAATAAAAGGATTCTCAGTAAGAAAACGGAGGGACCCATAAAATAAATAAACTCAAGCCCTAGTTGGAGGATAGGGGGTCTCATCACGAGCCAACCTATTAGATCCATGGGCATGTAGCGGTATGACACTATTATTTAGTTGGTCACCATGCTAGGGTAGTGGCTCTTAGTAGCATAGCCAAGAGAAAGTGGGTCTCATCACAAGCCAAACTTCTCATCTCTATGAAATGTTTGTGGGTAACAATGTCACCACCGGTCACCACGTTAGGGTAGTTTCCCCCAACTATTCTCTTGAAAGAAAAAGAAATAAGATAAAAAATTAAAAAGGCATTGAATGGGCTAGGAAACATTTGCATCCATGACAAGGTGCAACTCACCCTCTTCAAAGGCACCCACAGGTAAGCCCTACATTTCCCTGTCATCACTACACCCCTTACCCAAACATCCCCATACCATCTCATGCACTTACATGACTTAGATTGTTCTTCACCTGGAAGCATCCCACACCTAAGGAGAATTATCCCAGTAGGTTGTCCTGAAACCCTCTCCAAACCCGACTTGTAGAATAACTTAACATCTTTGAGCACTTGTCTGGGAATGGGGGGTTTCATGAACATGTTTAGGTAACTTGATTATTAGATGTGATTGACATTGCTATGATCCCCGTGACTCATGAACCCATGGATGGATCACTTGTTGTTGTTGCAGGACCACGCCCAACGGACAGGTACATATGGGGAGACGATTAGCTCAAACCTCCATAGGGATAAAATCCCACTAGATGGATGTTGAGACCCCAGCCATGGGAAGACATATACCAGAGGCTTGCACCAGAGAGAGAGGAGGATGTTCCACCAGAGAAAACTTGGTAGGCCTGGACCCAGGGGGTCCTTTCCCTCCCACCATGATGTTGGCCCTTGAAGGCCCTTGACATCATCATTTAGAGCCTTGATGTCACCCAATTGAGGTATCTAGCTTGAGGATGGATTTGGTTGGCACGTGTGGTAGTTCCTGAGGGGTTTTCAGCCCCAACATTTCTCTTGGAGGGCTAACATTCTAGCAAGAAGGATAACGTCACCCTAGGAGGGGCATGACGTCACCCTAAAAAGATAAAGTTAGGGTTTTATTTGACAATTTTGTGTAAAATTGGTTTTTTCATGTAAATTGGCCATGTCAACCTTTTTTATCTAATTTTGTAATTAAAGGTCGTTTTGATTGTATAAATAAGGGATTTTTCCCTTGTATTTTATCATCATTCTTTCACACACACAACTGAGGTCTGAAATTTGGTCTCTTTGAGGCTTATTGGCTGAAGTTAAGTGGTGTGCAACTCTTGGAGGAGGCTTATTTTGGTGTTTTTTGACATTTTCTTGGTGGAAAGTCTTCAACTAGGGTATTTGCTAGATTATTCTTAGTGAATGTAAGTGAATTTATGCAATTATTCTTTCCTTTGAATGGTTATAGTATTTTTACTTTTCATTTTACTAATATTATGAAATTGCTAACTTAAAACCCTAGGAGATTAAGCACATGTTATTGTCCTTGTCTCAATAGCTTTTCACCTACTAGATTTTGCTAAACAAACTATCCTTTGAAGCATGTGCTAGAGCCCTACCATTGTAGCACTCTAGCATCATTTGCTTCATCAAGCCTTTATTTACCTCAAGATTGAGCTAAAGAAGAAGGAAAATCGCTAGGGCCTAGGGTTACCTACTTCCTAATAGCCATTTTCCTTCTAGGGTTTGTTGATTGAGGCCTTAGGTTACCAACACCTCAACCATCATCCCTCTTGTCCTTAGTTCACACATTATCATTTATTTCCTTCAAGATTGTTGCTGCAAAAAGTGACTCCATTAGCCCTAAAGACATTGATCTAGACCTTATACTTGATTGATTGATGAGCACAACCCTTAAATCTTATACCTCAGGCTATTTTCTAACCATTCCTAACCCTAGATTAGACTAATATACTAACATTATTTATGTTGTTACAAAATTAAGCTACAACCAATTATTACAACAGTAAAAGCTCCCAAAAGCAATTACTAAAGTTGATTTTTACATTGCCTCATTAGCTTCTGACAAGTGCTAGCATATTGCTACTGTTAGATTATCATTTTGGGTTATTTTGAAGCTTATTTAAGGCATTGATTGTGAAGCCATCATCATATATACACTGTTATTATAGATTTATGTTTGCTTCATCTTACGTCAACATATTGGTTGCATTCACAAGTCCAAGGTTTTATGAAGCACTAACATCAAATTGTACTTGCAAAAGTAGTGTTTTTGTTGTCTTGTTTTGGGTAGGTACACTTAAGCATATCATCGCTTCATATTGTTAAAAATTTGGGACTTTTTGATCGGTGTGACTTGTGAGAGGGGATAACCTATCTTGATACCTCAACCTTTTCCTTCTCAAACCCCCAGGTCATCGGGGATGTCTCTCCTGGGCTTTCACCCCTAAATAGGAAGAGGTGTCTTATTAAGGTGACAATTATAAGACAACCTCTTGTTACACCAATTTGCCCTCCTTTAGCCTTTCCCTTTTGGACAAGTACAAATTGTGCAATAATAGTTAGTATGGTGGTCATAGCTTCAACACACAACCTAGATCAAAATAATGTCATAACAAATATATGCATATCAGAATAATCAAACTTGGGTTTCATTATTCCTTTGAATGTGTTAGATCTGAGATCCTTTTGGATCTATGGAAAGAGATCCACTCTCTTGCAAATACACTTTAAAGCTTAATAGTTTAAACATATGTGAGTACATCCCTCTGATAGTATTTGCTGGTAGTGGTACCATCTGGTAGCAACGATAATAATTACCAACCCTTTTAAAAACTTCAAGGGTGATTGCAACTGGTACTGTAGCTGATACTGCAACTGCAATTGATACTACAACTGATTCTGAAACTACAACTGCAACTACAACTTAGGGTTTTATGGGGAAACCCTAATTTTTCAAACTTCAAATTTTGAAATTATGATCGAGAGACTAGATGCTTTGGGCTAAGGTGAGTTTTCTAGAGCTGTTAGATTTCAAAATTTTCAAGTTTTTCCTCTTGAAACTTGACCTGCGAAAATCTGGACTGGTACTTCTAGTACTGGTTTTGGTTTCCTGGTTTTTCTAGTACTTCTGGTTTTCTGGTACTAGTCAAAACTAGGGTTTGAATTTTCAGAGGATTTGTCCACTGAAAAGGTGTGCTTAAGCTGCCAAAAGATTCATTGGGGTAGGGAACACTTTTCTACATGGTTTTTAGGCAAGAATTCCTCTCCAACAAAAATCCCTAATTTTCTTGTACGACAATAATGACATTTTTGCTTATCTAGTGAAAGGTGCTCTCTTAATCTTAGCTTTGAAACCATGTTAAGTTTTGAGATATTATTAAGTTTCTTTTCAATTTACTATATAACAATAGCATAGGTAGGATCACTGAGAGAAACACAGTCACAAGATACAGAACATTTATCCCGGGAAACCCTCATGGGGAAGAAAACCCAACAAAAACTTCCTTAATATAGAGAGCCAATACAATGCCAAGACAATAAACCAAAACACGAGAGAATAACCAAGACTGAGCAATGCACCTCTCTCTCCTCCTTCTCCCAACTTCATAAATCTCCAAACTTGCGCACTGAGTGAGTGACTTTAGTGAGTGTGTTAATGAGGCACTAGCCTCCTTTATTTATAATAGTCGGCAAACGCTAGAAATGTGTCTCTTCACTAGGCAGGGCCAACTTCTCTTCTTAGTGGTTAAAACCACTTTAATTAAGCCTAGGGCCTTACTTCTTAATTTGCATAATATAATTAGGGTTTGACCTATCCACAAAAGGGGATTTGGTCAAGTACAAAGCTCGATATGATCAATCCACAAAAGGGGATTGATTCGATGAATAATAACTCAATAATAAATAGAATACTCTTTGTAGTTACAATACTTCAACACCTTGCCATCTAATTAGGCTTAAATCAACATCCTATAGCTTTGATACCAATTTTTCCTCACTAGCATGCCATTAATTTACTAGTGCATGTAGATATTTCAATGCATCCTTATGCAAACAAAATTAATTCATTAATAGTTACAAATGTAGGCTTATACATGCAAACATAAACAACATTAAATTCATATCATAAACAAAATTAGTTTACAAATCAATAAACAAATCATAACACTTTTCTTTCTAGGAAATAACCACCAATTGGTTGCAGGTGAAGGATGTTCCACCCAACCATAGGCTCTCCATTGCACTGAATCTCTATGTAACAAGGCCACCAATGAGATGAGGCTATAAATATACAGGGGGAAAATCCTCCTTTGAGCATAGGAGTTGAATGCATGAGAAATATGGTTGGCTCTAGCTCTCTTCACACAATCACTAATTGGTTGTAGATGAAGGACGTTCCACCCAACTGTAGGCTCTCCATTGCACTTAATATCTATGCAACAAGGTCACCAATGAGATGAGGCTATGAATCCACAAGGAAAAAATCCTCCTTTCACCATAGGATTTGAATGCACAAGACCTATGGTTGGCTCTAACTCTCTTCACACAACCCATTTCCCATAATTTCACAATCTATAAACCCCTACAACTATCCCAATCCACCAACTCTCTTTCCCCATAATCCTACACAACCAAAGAAATGGGATCCCCTTCTTTTTCATGTAGTCTCTTAGGTTATCCCACTTCCCTCCAAATCTCCAACACATGTTGTCTAGGAAATTTCACTACTAGGGACTCCATGGATTATTAGTTGTAAATGGTTTTCCTCATTAACAAAAATTTCCTTACATGGCCATAATTATACATAGTATCATGACAACCATTCCCATAATTCTTTAAAAACATGTGTACAATATCTTAAGCTACGAGACAAGGCTCCTAATGAAGAATGAACATGAATCCACTTACCTTCATATGGATCTTTCCTTCTAAGAGAAAAACCACCAGGAAGAGTGAATGGCCAAAATCCCCTTACATGTCCAAATTCACCGATATATTTGCATGCCAATAATAAACCACGTGTCTTCATGGGAAGTACATGTTTCTCTCTTGCCCACCAATTTCCAAGGTCAAAATACTCAGGAAAATGTAAAGCAAAGGAATCAGGCTTATGAATAAAATAATATTATCTTTCTTTGCCCCCCCACTTGAGCCCCCTAAGCCTCCTTTCTTTTCCCTCTAGTGGAATCATAGGCCCCCATTCTTTTGTCCTTTTCCATATGTAGTCTATGATGTATATTTTATTATCATTCAATGTTAGGATCCTACCCTATCCCACTTACTTAGATACTTTATTAATGTATGAGGCCACCTTCCTTGAATAAGGCCCATTAAATATTTAGTCAATAGTCACTCATTGTAAAAATGGTCCTATTCATTAATAAGGCCCTAATTAGTTAGTTGACTCTCATTATAAGTGGGCTTGTAGGTAGTTGAGATTCTCTATGGATAGCTATATATTGCGTAGAAGGTTATGTAATGTTTTGTCAAGAATTGTTATTGTATTTGAGAGCTTCACTCTAAGAGGTTTCCCCCTTGAAGAGGCAAGTGAACACATCTCTCTCTTTTTTTTATTATAGAGGGATATTTATGAGGGTTTATCTATTTTCTCTTGTGTTCTTTGTTTTTTCTCTACATTTTATGTGATTTCTTTGAAGTTTTTGGGTTAAATGAATTACATTGAATCTACAATATTTACATATCACATCATGTGATATTTATCCATTCATCGTGTACACATATTCATTACTAATATGGGGATCAAAACTGGGGATGTTACACACCACATATGAGAGGTCTTCTCAAGGTGTAGCCATTGGTCATCTATTGCATTCCTCATGTTCATCAACCTTGTGTGAAAATAAACTCTTGGGGTTGAGAGGAGCCTATTTGGACCCCTCTCACTCATTTTATGTCACCTCTAAGTGCCCCTTTATTTTCTCTTTTCAATGGAGTCCAAGTATTTTCTTACCTAGGTATTCTTCTAACAATAGGGCCTAGTCGAAACAATATTCTCAAGGTAAATTTTCTCCTCACAAACTCCTCTAAAGGGACGTGTAGATTTTTCTGTCTCCAATAACAATTTTCGAATGTCTACCTTGCAATTAAAAGATCCTTTGCCTTGTAATCAAAAGATCCTCCATCATTGATCCAATGGTGCTTCTCTAGGTTGCCTTGAGGTGTGTTTTCAATTATGTCCTTGCAGCCCCTTTGAAACAACATACTTCATGCTTCTACCTCCTTCCCCCATTCCTCCCTTATATATATATATATATATATATATATATATATATATATATATATATATATATATATATAGTTTATATTTTTTTATTTTTCCAAGGAAAAACTCATGAACCCCCCCTCCCCCCGTCTCTTCTCGGGAATATCCAAATGGAGGGTGGCTCAACCACCACCCACAATTATGGTTGGTAATTGGCCCAAGGGACTCAAACATATTTGAATCTATGACCTATGGCCTCCCCATCGGTAATAGTCCTTGAGCAAATGGCTCAAATGATTAAGTTAACCCTTGAGGATTTTTGAAATTGAAGGATATGGGGTTGGGATTTGATCTACTTATGTGTTTACAAGTCA
This sequence comes from Picea engelmannii, assembly GCA_009831015.1. Classification (NCBI taxonomy): domain Eukaryota; kingdom Viridiplantae; phylum Streptophyta; class Pinopsida; order Pinales; family Pinaceae; genus Picea; species Picea engelmannii. The sequence continues at coordinate 260,733 of ML803493.1, forward strand.
TGAGATCATTTAATAAAATCCATATGGGTTCAACCACAAGTATAATCACTACCTCAAGGTGACCCCATGGCTTCAATAGTATTTCTCATTAGAATTGAACCTTAACTATAAGTGAAAAATTCCTCACTCTTCAATGTATCCAACCCCCTTCTAAAAATCCCTTGGAAAAATAACTTTGCTTGGATTGTTTTCATGATCCTTTCTTTGGTTTTCTAGTATTTTACAATATTCCATCCTAATTTTTTCTTGCAACTCTTGAACACAACATTTGAAAACAATTTTGAACACTACATCCTGGTAGACCAAAGAACGTGGTGCACATGCATCCATAATGACATCAAAAGTAGTGTAGCTAGTATAATGTATAGTACACATGCACTTGATTGTTAGCAATTTGCAATGACTAGAAAAGTGTTTGCAATAGGCACAACAATTGCAAGCACCAAGTGAAAAAATACTACCAACTAGAACCTTATATTTTCATTAGGCAATGTCCTCAAAGTACATGTCCTTTTCTATTTGAAAAACTTTGCATACAACCTTGGGGACTGCTTGTTTGAGAATATGCAAGTTTTTCTTATTTTCATATACACATCAATGGAATTAAGAGAAGGAACAATACAACATTTTAGATCTTGCTTACAAGACCACGATGCTCAAGCATTGCTCTCATACTAAAATGAGCTAAGAACACAATCACTTCTTGAAATCCATAATGTTAGTGATGAAGAGGTTTACTTGCAATGCATGTCAAGATCAACATTGCTTACTATAATTCTCGGGTATATAGGCTTATGGGGAGATGTGTTTTGCATACATTGGTCATTAAATTGGCTAGGCACACCAATAAGAGTTTGGTCACCTGCCAGAAGAGAAGTTATATGTATGAATTTGAAAAAATACACCTATGACATTTTGTACCATGACGAGAAAACAATAAATGGACAATTTGATATGATTTTACAAAATTGGCAGGTTGTTGGTACAAATGATTTGAGCTGATTTTTCAAAATAGGCGGGTTGGTGGTACAAATGAATATTGAAATATTGTAACTGCAAAGAGTATTCTATTTTATTATTGATTTATTATTCATTAGATCAATCCCCTTTTGTGAATTGATCATGTTGGGCATTGTAAATGACCAAATCCCCTTTTGTGAATTGATCATGTCGGGCATTGTAAATGACCAAATCCCCTTTTGTGAATTGATCATGTCGGGCATTGTAAATGACCAAATCCCCTTTTGCGGATTGGTCAAACCCTAATTGTAACATGCTAAATGAGAAGTCGGCCCCCATAATATATTAAAGTGGTTATAACCACCCATAATGAGAATTCGGCCTTGCCAGTGAAAAGACACCTCGGTTCGGCACCTGCCAGATTGTATAAATAAGAGAGGCCAACGCCTCATTTGTTCACTCACTCACTTGTTCATCAGAGCGCAAGTTTGGAGCTGCAATTAGAGAAGAAGGAAGAGAGAGAGAGGCGCATACTTGGGAGAGGACTTTCTGTATTGTTTGGTTTATTCTCTTGGCATGGTATTGGCTATCTATATTAAGGAAGTTTTTGTTGGGTTTTCTCCCCCATGAGGGTTTCCCAGGATAAATGACGTGTCTCTTGTGATTGTGTATTTCTCAGTGATCCTATCCATGCTATGGTTATCTAGTGAATTGAAAAGAAACCTAATAATAACTTAAACTCTAACATGTTATCAGAGCTAAGATGAAGAGAGCATCTTTCACAAGAAGAAGAAAAACGTCACTATTGTCGTACATGAAAATTAGGGTTTTTTATTGAAGAATATTTTCAGCCTCAAAACCATCTAGAAAAGTTCGCCCTAACCTAGGGAATTCTTTGGCACCTTCAACGCACCTTTTCAGTGGGTAGATCTCCCAGAAAGTGAAACTCTGGTTTTCACCGGTGCCAGAAAACCAAAAGTACCAGAAAACCAAAAAAATAGAAGTACTAGAAGTACCAGAAAACCAGAAGCACCAGTCTAGAAATTCGCTGGTCAAGTTTGAGGGGGTAAATTTTGGATTTTCATAAATCTGACTGCTCCAGTTTACTCGCCTTAGCTCAACACATCTATCCCCTGGATCAGAATTTCAAAATTTGAAGTTTGAAAAATTAGGGTTTCCTCATAAAACCCTAAGTTGCAGTTACAGTTGCAGTCTCAGAAACAGTTGCAGTATTAGTTGAAGTATCAACCGCAGTACCAGTTGTAGTCACCCTTGAATTTTTTAAGAGTTGGTAATTATTACCGCTGCTACCAGATGGTGCCATTACCAGCAAATGCTATCAGAGGTATGTACTCACATATGTTTAAATGGTTAAGCTTTAAATGGTATTTGTAGGAGAAGGGATCTCTTGCCATAGATCCAGAAGGATCTCAAGATCCAACACATTCAGAGGGATAATGCAACCTAGGTTTGATTATTCTAAATATGCATCTATTTGTTATGACATTATTTTGATCTAGGTTGCATGTTGAAGTTATGACCATCATACTAACCTTTGATCAAAATCTAAGTCAAAGTATTAGATTGATTAAAGTTAAGATCATAGAGTTTATTCTCTAAACCAACCTTCTGTCAAGATAGCATATTGTCCTAGTACAAAAGACAGGTTGAAGAAAACACATGTCATATTGAGTGAAGGAGACTTGGAAGAAAAGAAACACACTCATTCTGGAGGACAAGACACCAAGTTCCAGGTTTGATTAATTAAGTTGATAAGATTCAAAGTTGCACATGACAAGTTGATAACTACCCCTCTACAAGTAAACACTATAGTTGAGATAACAGTCTTTGAAAAGTATTATACTTGGTAGCATGTGAGCATATTGAGATAAATGCTTAATGTAACAGATACAACTAACATCTCCTCTAGGAGAAATTTCTTGTGTTGATTCCAAGTTACCATGGAGGAATGATTAATCACAACACTAGAAGAGTGTTGACCTCATTTCGTATTGTATTTCTTAATTTTGATCTTTGCTTCAGACAGGTCACAAGTGATAGCTCTAAAGGAGCTACTGTGATGATTATTCGTGTCTTTGTTTTATCTATTATTATCAAAAGAGTATTATTCTTGCTTGTTGTTTTTTTTACCTTGTTCAGGTCACAGGTGATAACCTTGAGTAAGCTATAGTGAAGGTTGCAGAAGGAAACATATTACATGAGATATGAAGCAGACTATGTACAAGACCATATACATTCATATACCAAAGAATATGAAGAAGAAGCTATCTTTTGAGATTCAGAATATCTCATATGAATATTGATTGTAAGGAGAAGTAGGCTCCAAAGATGACCGAACGTTAGAACAAGAACTCATAGCAGAATTGTTCAAAGGTTAATGAATCCACCTTGACCAGAAGCAAAACTTGTTTGAAGCCTGACTCGGTCTTTCATATTTAGACTTGGTATTCAACACCAAGTATACCTTGTAAAGAGATGATGAAGTCCTTGTAGACTCAGAAGAAATCAAGGATAAGCCTGATCTCAGAAAGGATCAGATGGAGAGACACCTTCCAGGATTGGGAGACAGATGACATGAGAAGACTAGATTGTAACTTCAGAGACTCCTAGAAGATATTAAATCTCCTGGAAGATTCCCTTGTTTCAGTGAAAAAGAAGGAAGCCAGTCAGAAAGACTAGGATATGGATTCTTTCGTGAAGACTAGAAGTGAAGTCAATATTGACTTCCCAGATTGATCTATACAGATCAAGCATGTTGCAGATGTACAAAGCTCGATGTGTGTCTAAGAGGATTCTCCCAGCAAGAGGGAGAAGACTATGACGAGACACTTACTCCAGTGATTGAAGAAATAGTTCCAGTATATATGAAGACAACCAGAACAACCATGATTCATATATAGTATGAGATGCAGGCGGAGCAATCCCCATATTTAAAATCAAGTGGCAGTTGTTGCAGTACTTTAGATGGGTCATGGAGACATGACTACAATAAAATATAATGTTACCTCCATGGAAGAAGAAGAACTATCTTCAGTATCAATTATTGAGCCACTCTCAGTTTCATATGAAGTTGTTTCCATGATGGAGTAGAGGAGTTACTCCCTAATTTCAGTAGACACAATGAGAATGGAGCAACCATTCTCAGATTTAGAGAAGGTGCAGGTGCAGAGTCCCGGTTCCAGAAGGAACAATTGCAGAGAGAGTAGAGGACATACTCCCAAAAAGTGAGATAGATAGTGCTTTGCAGAAAGCACATAGAGCTAGCACATGTTTGTGCAGATTGAGTTGCAGTTGAGCAAGTGTACCAGATTGGTACAATGTAACGTGAAAATTTGATTTGAAGATTGAAGATAGAAAGACTCATGTCTGCTAGTTGAAGGAAACTATGTACGTGTTGAAGCGAGCTCCTAGAGCTTGGTATGGAAGAATTGGTAGTTTCCTGACGAGCTTGGGCTTTACCAAGAGTAAAGTTGATTCTAACCTTTATCTCAAGGTTATGAATGATGAGCCAATGATGTTACTATTATATGTAGATGATGTATTCTTGACAATATGAAGAAAATCTCATCACAGATTGCATAAGAAGTTCGCTACATAGTTTGATGGAAGACCTAAATGCATTATCTCTTAGGTCTTGAAGTTTGGCAGAGCACATAGAAGATCTTCATTAACCAAGGGAAGTATGTAGTTAAAATGAAGAGGTTTGACTTGTTGAAATGTAAATCCATGTACACACCCATGGAAACGAAGTTGAAGCTCCTGATAGATACCTCGTCATAATTGGTTGATGCTACTCTGTACAGACAGATTATTGGTTCAGTGATGTATCTGACGAATACTAGGCTAGATATATGTTTTGCCTTGAGTCAATATCTAGTAGAACCCAGACGTGTTCACCTTGTTTCCGCAAAACATGTGATGAGATACCTTAAGGGTGCATTGGAATTTAGTCTCTATTATATTAAAGATCATGACTTCAAACTGAGTGGATACACCAATTCATATTGAGATGGAAGTGTTTCTAATAAAAAGAGCACTTCAAGATGTTGTTTCAGTCTGAGGTCAGCCATGACTTCATGGCATAGTAGGGAGAAATTCAGCATTGCTTCGAGCACGACAAAAGCATAATACATTGTTTCATGTTATGCTAGTTGTGAAGCCATATGGCTTCAGATATTGCTGACAAATCTATTTGATATAGAGATGGAAGCCACCATGATCCTCTATGATAACTAGAGTTGTATAAAGATGATGGAGAACCTTGTGTTCCATGATGAGTCAAAGCACATAGAGATTTGATATCTCTTCATTCATGATATGTTGCAAAGAGGAGCCATAAAACTCCAATATGTTAGCACAGATGAACAGGTTGTTGATGTGTTGACCAAGCCTCTATCTCGTGTAAAGTTTGAGCACTTTCGAGATAATCTTGGTATAGTCCGAAAGGACCTCCCTCAAAAGGGGTAGTAGTGTTGATGTGCCAACTTAATTGTTGTGTTGATGTGCCCGCTTAATTGTTGTGATTATGTGCCAGCTTAATTGTTGTGATGATATGCCAACCTAGTGTTGTGATGCCAACTTAATTGTTGTGATGATGTGCCAGCCTAGTGATTTGATGCTAGCTTCATGCTGATGATATGCCAGCCTTGTGTTGTGATTATGTGATAGCCTTGTGTTCTGATGATGTTCCAGCCTCATGCTGTGATGATGTGTCGACTTAAGTGTTGTGATGCCAGCCTCGTGCTAATGACATGTCAACCTCGTGCTGTGATGATGTGCCAGCCTTGTGTTGTGATGATGTTCCAACCTCGTGTTGTGATGTCAGCTTCGTGATGATGATATTGTGTAGCCAACTTCATGTCGTGATTCCAGCCTCATGCTAAAGACTCTCAGCCTAGTGTTGATGTTGATGATGCTCCATCCTTCGTGATGTGATGTTGTTGTTGTTGATGTTGCTCCAACCTTCATGTTGTGATACTGTTGTTGTTGATGTTGTATCAGCCTTATGTTGTTATTGATGATGATGATGTATTAGTGTTATACTAATCCATGTTGATGCAAATGATGCTGATGATTCCACTTCAGGTTCTTGCTGAAGATGATGATGATGATGATGCCACTTCAGCTTCTTGTTGAAGTTGATGATGATGATGATGTTATTTCATATTTCATGCTGAAGATGATGATGTTACTTTAGCCTCATGCTAAAGAAAATGATGATGTTACTTTAGCCTCATGCTAGAGAATATGATGATATTACTTTAGCCTCACGCTAAAGATGATGATGATGTCACTTTAGCTTCATGCTGATGAGGATGATGATGCTACTCCAGCTTCATGTTGTGAACGATGATGATGAGAAAAACTTCCGATGATTTATAGATATGTCAGTCAATGTTCCAATATGTTGTTGATGATGTTTCCCTCTCTCTCGCCTGATGTTGTTGTAGAATACCCTTCTTGTTAAGGGGGAGTGTTGAAATATTTTAACTGCAAAGAGTATTATGTTTTATTATTGATGTATTATTCATTAGATCAATCCCCTTTTGTGGATTGACCATGTTGGGCGTTGTAAATGACCAAATCCCCTTTTGCGGATTGGTCAAATCCTAATTGTAACATGCTAAATGAGAAGTCGCCCCCCAGAATATATTAAAGTGGTTATAACCACCCAGAATGAGAAGTTGGCCCTGCCAGTGAAAAGACACCTCAGTTCAGCACCTGCCAGATTGTATAAATAAGAGAGGCCAACGCCTTATTTGTTCACTCACTCACTTGTTCATCATAGAGCAAGTTTGGAGCTGCAATTGGAGAAGAAGGAAGAGAGAGAGAGGCACATACTTGGGAGAGCACTTTCTGTATTGTTTGGTTTATTCTCTTGGCATAGTATTGGCTATCTATATTAAGGAAGTTTTTTTTGGGTTTTCTCCCGCATGAGGGTTTCCCAGGATAAATGATGTGTCTCTTATGATTGTGTATTTCTCAATGATCCTATCCATGCTATGGTTATCTAGTGAATTGAAAAGAAACCTAATAATAGCTTAAACTCTAACAATGAACACTATATTCACCCTTTGGAATTCAAGGTGATGGGGCCCCAATGGAAAAAAATAGAAACTATGATTTCAAGAAACATGTTAAAACAAGTCCTTGAGGTCAACAATCCTCGTGGTGAATGTCCCTTCAAGAAAATTTCACAATTTACACAAAGTATGATGTGCCTTCCTTACGGCACACTACAACACAAGTTTTTTACAATGAAATTATTATAATGAACCTTATGCAAATGCATGCATAGAGAAATATAAGGTGGCTAATATGTTTGGACAAAATCTATTTCCAATGAGTTGGCAAAACTATATTCAAAAGATAACATTGCCATACAATGAAGGTAATGTAGATGGTGATGTTTTTTTCTTTTTCCCATATGTGTATTTCCTATAATTAAAAATACACATATGGGATTTTGACACAATAATTTCCTCATAGATATTCCATCCATCAAACAAAGAACCAAAAGTCTTTTGTGTGATAAAAAACATATCCCTGAGCGTTATTTCCATTTTGAACCTTTGCAACAAATTGGAACAAATATTGATGTAATCCCTTCTTTTCCTTTTACAAATGGGCATGAACATCATACATCATATTGTAGAACTATGAATGTGCATAATAATAAGCCTCTTATTAGACAAAAATCCATGAAACAAAAGGATGCACCTATGATTGTCTTGAAAACAACTATATGCAATTCTAAATCAATAGATCATATAATGAAAGAAGCTCAAATAAGAGAAGATACTCTTCATGCCATCCCTACTTTGTATTCTAGGGTAGATGCAAGACACCAAATAAAAATGAACGTGAATTGTTATTTAAACTATTATTAGAAATAAGTGCACATTTCAACAAATAGAAATCAAGATTGAACCGACAACAACTAGGGAAATCCTACTATGAGTAGAGCCTTGAATTAGGAAAGGGAAAAGAAGAGGTCCTTCTTCTAATACTATTATGCCTCATAGAGAGTCCAAAATACAAAAAATGAACCCTCTTGGAAGTGATTTCCTACACAAATATGAGAGGAAATCATATATCAATTGCTTGTCAAACAAGAATACCAACGGAAGTGATAGATATGCCTACTCATGATTGCATTGTTTGCAATCAAACTTTGTTCGCAAAGGATATACATGCAAATAAACCATCAATTTTGCAAATAGAAAAGATCTTATTGGAGAATCTAGTGTTGGACACACACACACACACACACACAATGAAATCATAGGAAATGCATGTGTCTGTAAAACATGTGTACATGCAGTGCAACATAACAAGATTCCAAAATTTGTAACTACACGTCGAATTAGGTGAAATAGAAAGATATATGTAGCTAGATTATTATTTGAACTAGAGGAAAGCTAGAAGTACTAAGATTGCCTTTGTTGCAAATAATGGAACTAGTCCAAAGGTTTAGTAAACCACAACTAGGCCTAATCAGACGAGTTATCAATATCCTAGTTGACACATCCTAAATCCAACATGTTTTATGTGATGTCCCATTCCGCTTGATAGTGATGGAGGATGACTTAGTAGCCTATACGACTCTTGTAGGCTATAGTCAGTTAAGGAAAAGGAATCAAGGGGATTTATTTAATGTCACTTGTCTAGGAAGAGTTATGTTTCTAAGTGACATTAAGAAAAATAAAATTATTAATCACTTAAACATTAAAAGTCACAATCACTTAAACATTAAAAGTGACTTTTAATGTTTAAGTAAAAATTAAAAGGGGATTAAGGGTCAAGTTTGATTTGTTCAAAAAGGGGAAAGATATAAAAGGCTTGGAAGAAGAATAAAAGGAGGGGTAGCTATTCACATTGGATTATTATTTGATCTCTTATTTAGATTGCTCTTGGAGCCAAGGTTTTCGTTGGGGTTTTGGAAAAACCCTTCCACTGTTGGTTTGGTTTCGGTGGTGTAACATCCACCCTAGCTAGACAAGAGGGGGATTCATTTAGGATCTCCATTGGAGTTTCATCTTCTGACTTGTTTTTAGTTAGAGTGTGACGACTTGTTTGGAGGATCATTATCTTGCTTGGAAGGTCGATTTGTCACTATTTTGCAGGGTCGTGGTCACTTGGAGAACACGTGAGGGTTTGGGAGAAATCATGGCACCAATGAGGAATCGTGGGGTCCAAGGGAGACCCGATATGTTTTTTGTGGTAGGGTTGTGAGGCTAGGAGGAATCCGCAAGGGTATTTGGGACCCAAGCCACCCATTTGCAGGCCTGTGGGGTAGAGGAGGGGTCATAGGGGACTGTTTGCAGGCCCGCGAGGTACAGGAAGGGTCGTGGGGATTGTTTGCAGGCCATGTAGTTCAGAGGGAGAGTTGCAGTCTCTCGGGGACCCAAACCATGAGGGTTTAGGAGGGGTTGAATCCCATTTTTGTTGAGGCTGTGAGCTTGGAGAGGCTAGTGATGAGTCTAAAGAGTTATTTGAGAAGTGGCAACAACTATTGAGGAGATAGAGGCATCATTTCTAGGTTTTGTTTAAGTATTGTGTGTTTTGTTGATGTACTGTAGCTGCTACAACAACCATTATAATCTTGATGTACTGTATACCAAATTCCATCCATAATAAAAGTGCCTCTGCTATCTCTTTTATTTCATGATTATTTTGGGGTGTATGCAATGTGTTTGATGTAATGTCCATGGTTATTATAGAAGTTATCAATCAAGTTTTGGCATTAAAATGTATGTATGAAAACTATTTGATAAAAATACTCATTCAAAACACAACATAGAACATAATATCCTAGCATAGATCTATTGGAGATATTATAGTGGAATCAAAGCTGGTGATATTTCCAACCTGTGATTGCATTGATGACTAAAAGATGAGGGTGTGGAGGATATCTCTTCCCAGAATCACCAGAGGAAGAATAAATAGAAGTGAACCAACCAGAGTAAGGACAAGAAGGAGTTATGGGAGACCATAATGAGGACATGACCATACAACTGCTAGAGACCATAACTAAGAGGCAACAACAAGTAGCTAATGGACATGATCAATTAACACAACTCCTGACACAATTTTTTATCGACAATCAGGCGAATCAATACCATGGAGGTGTCGATGGGAACTATGTAGACGACATGCACAGAGGAGGTAGGACTCATGCAGAGGATAGCAATACCCATATTCTAGCACATAGTATCCTACATACGGGAAGCAAGAAAATACCTAGGCCATTATTGCCACCATTCCTTGAGGAGAATCCTATAGGAGCATAGGGACAATAGGGTCTGGTTGATGAGGTCACTACCTACTTCAGGGAGTATTAGGCTTCAAAGGAGTAGATCTAGGCAACTTTGTCTTACTACGACTATTGCAACCTCAGGATGAGGAACAAGCCTAGGATAACACAGAACTAGTAGAAATTTCATGTTCTGCGCAAGGTAGGGAAGTTGACTATCTCATATTTTGACATATTTGATAGGTGCACAACCTGAGCATGGGTATATAAGTTGGACAATTACTTCCAGCTTAAATCGATGACAGAGGTAGAGGAAATTAAGTTTGTCACCCTACACTTGGACGTAGCAACTCATGAGTGGTGGTACCATGGGCTAGTGACACTAAGGCATTCCAACATCACATCATATGTGGATTCCACCAAGATATTGATGCACAAGTTCGATAAGAAGGATCCTGAGATTCACTTCAGGGAGTTGGCATAGCTAAGGCAGGAAGATACACTAGAGGCATACATCACATAGTTTCATAGGATGGTGGTCATGGTGACTGATATCTATGAGCATAGGTTGGTAATTATATTCACAGAGGGCTCAGATGAACCCTTGCAAGGTTGGGTGAAGGCGTTTCGGCCAATCACACTTCAGGATGATATCATGAGGACCTAGGACATAGCGGACACAATATCCAAGAAGGCACCAGTGAAACCCTTTATTCCATATAAGGGTAAGTTGATGAAGCCTCCCCAGAGGAAATGGATAGGGAAGGACCGAATGGATGAGGAGACTCAGAGAGAGATGTGGAGGAAGAAGCTTTGTTATAGTTGCAAATAACCTTGGGAGTCAGGTCACTGATGTATGGGCAGAGGTAAGGTCCATTATATTGAGGTGATTTCCGATGAGGAGGAGGATGGTGATGATGATCGAGGTGGATATTGGTGGCCACCCACCTTTTCCAACTCACTCAAAACAATTTTCTGACAATTTTGGCAATTTACTATTTTTAGCAGTTTTTAACTTCCGGGGCCATTTTGAGGGCCTAAATGAAGGTTTTCTGGGATTGAGTTTCTCAATGATAGCTGAAGGCTCTGATTGAGACCCCAAAATGAATCTCCTTGACAATACCTTTCCAACGAGCTATCATGCGCCTAAAATGAAGATCAAGAGGTAGATCCAAGCACTGCTCCACAAGGGGCACATACGTCCCAGCTCATCGCCTTGTGGGATCCCAATCATGCTAGTGCAGAAGAAAGATGGGACCTGGCGACTCTACATTGATTATCGGTCCCTGAATAAAATCACAGTCTAAAACCGGTACTCGATTCCTCGAATCGACAACCTCCTTGATCAGCTCACGAGGGCCAAATACTTCAGTAAGATTGATCTGAAGTCTGGCTACCACCAGGTCACAATAGAACAGACAGATGTATGGAAGACCACCTTCAAGTCAAAAGAAGGTCTTTTTGAATGGTTGTTCATGCCCTTTGGTTTGACAAATGCTCCAACAACTTTTATGAGGATGATGGACAATATCCTACGACCTTTCACCAATAATTTTGTAGTGGTGTATCTGGATGACATCCTCATCTACAACAAGACTTAGGAGGAACACTTGCAGCATATTCAACAGGTTCTGCACACCCTGCGACAGCACAAACTATATGCAAACTTGGAAAATTGCTCCTTTGGCATGGACAGGGTCCATTACGTAGGCTACATTGTTGATCAACATGGTGTGCATGTGGATCCAACCAAGATCCAGGTCATTCGTGACTGGCCAGCCCCAATCACACTCACTGAACTTTGGAGCTTCTTGGGCCTTGCCAATTTCTATCGCAGGTTCGTGTTGGGATTCTCTCATATTGCATGGTGTTGAAATAATGTAACTACGAAGAGCATTCTTATTATTATTGGATTAAATCCCCATTGCGGATTAATCATGTCATTATTATTATTGTTATTGTTATTGGATTAATCACCATTGTGGATTAATCACATCGATAATTGTATAAGGACCAAATCCCCTTTTGCGGATTGGTTATCGGACAATTACAAAGGGCAGAATAAGAAGTCGACCCCAATAGTTATTATGAAAGACCCAAAATTAATTAAAGGTGGGTTTACCCACCCATAGTGAGAGGTTGGCCCTGCCAATTGTGGCCTTTCACACGTGCCAGTCTTGTATAAATAAGAGGCTAGCGCCTCACTTCAAACACACAACTCACTTGCTCATTTCTCTTATGAGACAAGCTTCAATTACTAGAGAGAGGAGCAGAAGAGTGGCACATCTCTTGGGGAGGACTTTCTGTATTGGTTTGAGTTATCACTCGAACATTGTATAAGCTATTTATGATAAGGAAGTTTTTGCTGGGTTTTCTTCCCCTAGAGGGTTTCCCGGGATAAATGATGTGTCTCTTGCGAATGTGTATTTCTCAGTGATCTTGTTCTTATGATTCTCTTATCTATTGAAATGCAAAGAACTATAATAATGGCATAAACATTAACATGGTATCAGAGCCAACCTGAAGGAAACACTATTTGCAAGAGGAAAAATGTCACTGCTATAGCACCTGCAAATTAGGGTTTTGCAAAAGTATCTCTTTTCAGCTCCCTAACCTCCTAGAAAGTCGTGCCCTCCCCCAAGGATCAATTTGGCACCTAGAGTGCACATTTTCAGTGGTTGGATCTCCCGGAAAGTGAAACCCTAGTTTCACCAGAGTACTAGAAGTACCAAAAGTACCAGAAGCACCAGTCTAGAAATCCACAGATCAGATTTGACAGGGTAAAATTTGGGTTTTCTCAGATCTGAGGACACCAAGCTACTCGCCTCAGCCAAGTGCACCTCTTGGTAAGGTCGAAATTTGATTTCGAGCATTTTCAATTTTTGGTTATTTTTGTTACCGAAAGTACAAGATGTTTGCAAGCACAAAGCTTGTTGAGAAACTAGAAGGCATAGACAACTTCTGTGCCTGGAAGTATAGGATCGGTCTGATCCTTGCAGAGAATGACCTATCAAGATTTATCAAAGAAGAAGTGGAAGAACCTGAAGATGTCGTAGAGAAAGCGAAGCATCAGAAGGACTCAATCAGGGCTCAGAGAATCATTGCAGATTCAATCAAAGACCACCTGATCCCGTATGTATTGTCAAAGAAAACTCTGAAGGAGATGTTTGATGCTCTAAGCAAACTATATGAAGGAAAGAACATCAATCGAAAGATGAATCTTAGAACTCAGTTGAAGAATACCAAGATGTAGAAAGGAGAAATGATTAAAGAATATTTCTCCCGAATCTCCGAAATAAAAGAACAGTTGAAAGCAATTGGAGACACCATCGACGAAGACGAATTTGTAATAACTGCCCTAAATGTTCTCGCAAGACCTTGGGATGCCTTCATCCAGTCAGTATGTGGCAGAAAGGAAAAACTACAGTTTGAAAGCCTATGGGAAGAATGCACCCAAGAAGAGACAAGGGTAGCCAACTGTGAAGCACTACTAGCAAGGGACGATGATCAAGCCCTAACTACTCATACAAAAGGAGGAAGGAAGAAACCCTACTTCAAAAGGGAATCTCATAGAGAACCACAACCATCAAACAAGTTCAACAACCAAGAATCTCATTCAAGAAATTTTCAGAGGAAAGGACAACGCAAGGGGCGAGATCTCTCATATATACAATGCTATCATTGTGATAAGATGGGACACAAGGCGAATAATTGTCCAGTCAGAAGAGAAGAGTACAAGAGGAAGCACAAAAGGCAACATGCTCACATTGCCGAAGATGAAGAACCACCTATGAAGA
>ML803493.1:278273-303165 GCA_009831015.1 Picea engelmannii
ATGGTACAGAGAGGAGCCTTGAAGCTCCAGTACATTAGCACGGATGAACAGGTTGCTGACGTGTTGACTAAGCCTCTATCTCGTGTAAAGTTTGAACACTTTTGAGATAAGCTTGGTATAGTCTGAAAGGACCCTCCCTGAAAGGGGGAGTAGATGTATTCCTTTCTTCTGACCTCGTTGTTAGATGTAAAGCAAGATGGGTCATGCTTCTGACCTCGCTGTTAGATGTAAAGCATGACGTTGTGTGATCCTTGCTTCTGACCTAGTTGTTAGACGTAAAGCAAGATGAGTCATGCTTTTGACCTCGTTATTAGACGTAAAGCATGACGTTGTGTGATCCTTGCTTCTGACCTAGTTGTTAGACATAAAGCAAGATGAGTCATGCTTCTGACCTCGCTGTTAGACGTAAAGCATGACGCCATGTGATCCTTGCTTCTGACCTCGTTGTTAGACGTAAAGCAAGATGAGTCATGCTTCTGACCTCGCTGTTAGACGTAAAGCATGACGTCATGTGATCCTTGCTTCTGACCTCGCTATTAGACGTAAAGCAAGATGAGTCATGCTTCTGACCTAGTTGTTAGACATAAAGCATGACGTCGTTGATTCCTTGCTTTTGACCTAGTTGTTNTCCTCGCTTCTGACCTCGTTGTTAGACGTAAAGCGAGATGTTGATGTGTTCCTTGCTTCTGACCTCATTGTTAGATGTAAAGCAAGATGAGTCATACTTCTGACCTCGTTGTTAGACGTATAGCATGACGATGTGATTCCTCGCTTCTGACCTAGTTGTTAGACGTAAAGCGAGATGATGATAGTACTTGCTTCTGACCTAGTTGTTAGACGTAAAACAAGATATGACTGACACTGAGCTACCAGCTTATCAGCTGTGACATTGAGCCAGTGTAGTACTATGATGTGTCAGCCTAGTGCTGTGATGAGGTATCATTTTTACTGATACATATTTGATGCAGACGATGATAACATTCTTTCGAGAATGATGATGTTGTTGAAGAAGAAAACTTTCGATGACTCGTAAATGTGCTAGCCAATGTTTCAAGATGATATTGACGATACTGTCCTCCAAATGCCACTGATGATGCAGACCTCTCTCGCCTGATGCTGATGAAGAATACCCTTCTTGTTAAGGGGGAGTGTTGTAATAATGTAACTGTGAAGAGAATTCTTATTATTATTGGATTAAATCCCCATTGTGGATTAATCATGTCATTATTATTATTGTTATTGTTATTGGATTAATCCCCATTGTGGATTAATCATGTTGGTAATTGTATAAGGACCAAATCCCCTTTTGCAGATTGGTTATCAGACAATTACAAAGGGCAGAATAAGAAGTCAGCCCCAGCAGTTATTATGAAAGACCCAAAATTAATTAAAGGTGGGTTTACCCACCCATAGTGAGAGGTCGTCCCTGCCAGTTGTGACCTTTCACACGTGCCAGTCTTGTATAAATAAGAGGCTAGCGCCTCACTTCAAACACACAACTCACTTTCTCATTTCTCTTATGAGGCAAGATGCAATTACTAGAGAGAGGAGAAGAAGAGTGGTGCATCTCTTGGGGAGGACTTTCTATATTGGTTTGAGTTATCTCTTGAACATTGTATAAGCTATTTATGATAAGGAAGTTTTTGCTGGGTTTTCTTCCCCTATAGGGTTTCCCAGGATAAATGTTATGTCTCTTGTGAATGTGTATTTCTCAGTGATCTTGTTCTTATGATGCTCTTATCTATTGAAATGCAAATAACTATAATAATGGCATAAACATTAACACATGGCCCCTCAGCCAAGTAACCAAGGGTGGTGGTAAGGAAACATTTGTGTGGGGCCTGTCCCAACAACAAGCCTTTGATGACTTGAAGAAGCGTTTATGCTCATCCCCAGTACTTTCATTATTGGACCTGCAACATCCCTTTGAGATCGAGACAGATGCTTCAGACTATGCTATGGGCATCATTCTCACTCAACACAACCACCCCGTGGCATATCATAGTGAGACACTATCAAATGTTGTCCGCAAGTACCCTACTTACGACAAAGAAATGTACTCCATTATGCAAGCTTGCCGCCAGTGGAGACATTACATTCTTCGGAATGAGACAATCATCCACACTGATCACAAGCCACTATAGTTCATGTAGACCCAAGGAAAATTGCAGAATGATCGCCATCAGAAGTGGTCGACATACTTACAACAGTTCCACCTCAATATCAAGTATAAAACAGGAAGTACCAACTGAGTTGTTGATTGCCTCAATCGACTTCGAGTTGCGACACTCACCACGGTGTTAGACTCTTGTGACCACGAGACCTCCAGATGGCCCCACCTCTACGAGACAAACCCTGACTTCTCCACCACCTACCAAATGTTGGGTGCCAACTCAGTGATCATTAATTTCCATCTTCAAGACGAGTTGTTGTGTCGTCTGGGCTATCTATGTGTTCCATCAAGCGAGTGCGTGAAGCTGATTTGGGAAGCTCACTACAGTCGAGTGGCAAGACACTTTGGCGTCGAAAAGACAGTGGAAGTGCTGCAGAAACATTTCTACTGGCCAAAACTTCGACAGGATGTCGACAAGTATATCAGGTCCTGTACCACCTACGCTATTGCCAAACCGACCACTAAGAAATAGGGCATGTACACCCCTCTGTGTACTCCTGACATGCCGTGGGAATCCATCTTAATGGACTACATGTCAAGCCTCCCATCCACCAAGAGGGGAAACGACTGTGTTTTGTGGTTGTTCATCTCTTTTCCAAGATGGCGATTATAGCCGCCTGCAAGAAGAACATCACAGTAGAAGCCACTACCAAACTCTTCTTTGAACGAGTATGGATACATTTTGGGATCCCACAAACCATTATCTCATACCATGATAGTCGGTTCCTTAGCACATTCTTGTCGAGCCTTTACTCACTGTTAGATATCAAGCTCACCAAATCCACTGCCTTCCACCCCCAGACAGATGGTCAAACTGAGGTTGTCAATTAGATGATTGTACATATCCTGCGCATGTACAATTCAAAACACCCCCGCACATGGGATAAGAGTCTTCCCTATGTCCAGCATAGCTACAACCGAGCCCTGCATAGCTCAACTGGTCACAGCCCCTTTCAGGTGGGGTTGGGATTCCAACCATTGGGCCCCATGGATGTTACACTACCCCTGGTGACCACCTTGGCCGACTCGTCCCCTACTCCACTAGAAGCTGACAAAGCCACACAGTTCATTGAGTGGATCCAACACATCCGCCAACAGGTTCAATATATTCTACAGAAGTCTAATGCCAAGTACAAGCAACTTCATGATCAACATCAGGTGCCACATAAGTTTCAAGTGGGAGACAAAGCTTGGTTGCACTTGTAGAAAAAAATCCTTGCAGGGCCCCATCGGAAGCTTCACCCACTCCGTTATAGGCCATACACCATCACCAAGGTTGTGGGGGACAATGCTTCTGAGCTCAACATTCCCCCTTTCCTTGGCCTGCACCCAGTTGTGGCTCTCCTTCGGCCATATTTCCCACCATTATTGGACACCTCAGAGATAGAAGAACAGTTGGCACCAACATAGCTCAACCCTGACTGCATGCAACAGACATCCAATGATAAGATTGTGGACACATAGATCAAGGGCACTCGACAGCAAAGGATCCAGCTTTATCGAGTCGTCAAGGCAAGGCAACTCCTGCACCAAGGCAAGTGGCTCACCTGGGGCCAAATTCAACAGAATTTTCCTCATCTTATGGGGGAACTCAATGCAATGGAGACCATTGCTTCCTAAGGAGGGAGGATTGATCCAGGTGGATATCGGTGGCCACCCACCTTTTCCAACTCACTCAAAACAATTTTCTGGCAATTTTGGCAATTTACTATTTTTAGTAGTTTTTAACTTTCGGGACCTCATTGTAATCATATTCTTGCGAATGAGTGCATATGTCACATCTCTTCTCAGAGATAAGCCACCACCATTCCAACAAGATTGTTTTCCGCTACATTTTACAGTTTCATCTTATTTCCTTATTGATTAGAAAACCAGTTTTATTGTATATCTTTTATTCTGTGTTAAGCATATTTTAATAATCTGTAATCATTTCATTTTGCTCATAAAATCCGGATCAGATGATGAGACAATTGACTTGTTGATTTTTCAATAAACTAGGTTAAGCATGAAGTTCATTCCATTTTAGCATGTAACCATAACCATAAAATGTTGCAGCAACCAAGATCACAAGAAGAAGCGCCATGCACAAGAACACAAGATGTATCCTGGGAACCCTTCTCAACAAGGGAAGAAAACCCTACCAAATCCTTTTCTATATTCTTCAAGAGAAATACCTTCACCACCAAGATAAACCCTAGCACACAAGAGGGTGCTCAAACCCTATAACTCTAGCACCCAAGAGAGGTGTGCACTTTTCCCAAAGAAGTGTACTTGCTGAAATTTCCAAACTCACATGAAAGATATGATGCCACAATGGGGAATCATCCTTTACTTATATTAGACTTGTCCTATCAACAAAAGTGTATATTGGCACAACAGGGATGACCTCTTTAAGTCACATTATTATTATTACTATTATTATTAATATTAACTAGATTAATTCTCTTTTACATTTATTATTAATCACATTAAGGTGGGGCCGACCTATACCCTTTACATAACAATTAGGGTTATAGGAAGTTCTGACTCTTGAACAATATATATAGCAAAGGATCTGATACACCCACTAGTGCTCATCCACTAGGGGAACATCCATAGGGATGTCATATCTCTAGTTCACTGCATTACACAGAAGAACCAGATCTTCACCTGTTCACTTGTGCTCATCCACGGGCACGTCCACTCTACAGATATTCTTTCCCACTGCCTCACACAAGAGAATCATCTGGAGTCTTCTTGCCAACTCTATTGCTCAGAGGAGGTTAATACATCATCTTCATTTCTGTTCACATGACAATGCACCCAACACTTTGGGATTTCACACGTTCACCTTGTGCTCAGCCACAAGAACGTCTAAATCAACAGATCACCTTTCCCACTGGATAATCATTTGGAGTTCTTCTCAACTATCTGAATGGAGGAGATCATATCTACGTTTCTAACTTTGTCTCAGGTAGGAACCATGTAGCCTTCTTAGGGGCTTTATCTCAGGTTTGTAAGCTGAGAGAAAGACTCACATAGCTGCAATGATCCACATCTCACAGGTTTGTAAGCTAAAGAATGTCTCACATAGTTGCATTCATCAACACTCCCTCTCAGCTAGGGACACATTCTTCATCATGCCAAGTCTCACACAGATGTTCTCTGAATTTTGTTTTTGGTTGGAGTCATCAATACTCCCTCTCAATTAGGAAGGCATTTTTCACCAAGTTAGTTTGGTGCAGATGTCTGTAATTTGCTCATGTGTATGAAGGTACTTCATGTGTATGATTTTCCTCTGCATCATATCTCTGATATAAGGATATTTCATCTCATCGTGTTTCGATCCATTAGGAAACAC
The DNA here is from genome assembly GCA_009831015.1 of Picea engelmannii. NCBI lineage: Eukaryota > Viridiplantae > Streptophyta > Pinopsida > Pinales > Pinaceae > Picea > Picea engelmannii. The sequence continues at coordinate 283,787 of ML803493.1, forward strand.
TGGTTTCTCAAGGATCTTTACACATGGCTCTTGGTTATCATCATAGGATCCATCTCATGGTCAAGTAAATCTGTCAAAAGCTTGTGAAGCCACATTGATTCGCACAATCACTGCTATATACTCTGGCTCTGTGGTACTCAAGGCCGCAGAGTTTTGTTTCCTGCTGCATTAGGAAACCATAGGAAACTTCACGGTAAGACAACAACTGGATGTGCTCTTCCGGTCCACTATACTCTTTGCTCAATCTGTATCGGCATATCTTGCAAACTTGTTGGAAACCCCACAATATTTTCAATTCTTTAAGAAATGAATAATAAATTTTGTAGCTGCCTTCGCTTAATCACATGAACATTGCTACTTGAAAGATGAGTTTTGGGCTATAAAAAGATTTTATCTTTTCTGGTTCTTGTTTTCATGCTTCGTTAATGACTGAAAGCATGAATGAAGCATTGAAACTTGTGAATTTATTGCATTTGAATTTAAGGCTTATTTCCCTAGGAGAATAAATGATCATACAAAACTTTTTAAGAATGATATTTTACTTTAAGGCCTATCTCATGTCAATAAATTAGTTGTTTTAAAAAATGCTCATTGTTATGAGGTTTACTCTAGACCTTTAAATAATACACCAAGAATTGATTGATGTTAAGCTATGAGTTTTTTTCATGTATGATTCTTGATAAATCCTCTCTTTGGTTGTTATGCTTTGATTTGTCAAGCACCTTATAATGAGCAACTTCACCCTTTGCACAATGATGATACTTAAACGCATCTGGTCGTATTCTGTAATCTACTGATAGTGGATTTTTTGTCCATCATTTCAAGTTAAGTCTCGGGATTTGCTCTGTACCCTCAGCGATTCATTACACAAAAGGTCCGATTCTCTTATGAAATCCATTATTCCTCCATTTAATTCGTGCAAGGGTTTTATTTCCTTGGTTTTAGCCCTGGTTTTTTCTGTTATGTTAAACCCTTCTTGCTTACAGTGGCTTTTGTTGCCTCCGTGACTGCTTGTCTGAATCCACATGGCCCTTGTTGTCTGTATTGAACCAAATGGCTCGCAAACCTTGCTCCTATATGATGACACAAGGGAAGACCTTAAGGGTCAAGGCTGGCTCGAATTCCTTAAGAAATTTCAAGGTTACAACTTTCAAGTGGCCCAAGAATTCTCCCTCTCTTTCGATGGCTGCCGAGCCAAAGTAGGTGACATTCAAGTTGAAATCATTGAGGAGTTTTTAAGCTAGGCAATAGGTCTTCCCCTTAGCGAGCAAAAATGGTTTAAGAATTCCAAGGTAGAGGAGGTGTCGTGGAGTCTGTTCTTTACTTCTAGGAAAATCCAGTGTTGTGATAAAGGTATGCCTATATCTCTGTTAAAAACTAGGTGGCACGGTTTATTGGCAATCTTGAGACAGTTCATTACATGTGAGGGTTTCTTTGGCCTCGTTTTTCTGTATCACATAAGACTGTTAATGAACTTCATCAGTTTCCAGTTGAATATGCCTTTCTATTTATTGAGAAGTTTATATAAGATGGCCAAGAGGTATAAGAGACAGTGTTTGAATTCCAGTCTATTTCATCATGGATTGATAAGGATGTTGTTAGTCCATCATTTAAAATTGCAGGGTGACGATTGGGACACTTTCCTATCTCGAAATGGATTTGTTACACCTAGCCCCATAGAGGTTGATAAGCCCATGTTAGAAGAAACCCCAATCCCTTCCATTGACAGAACAATCTCCTCATCCAAAGAACCCTGTGATAGGGCCGCACTCGATGAGCCTATGTTTTGAGCAACAAGATGCTAACCCAAGAGCCTCTGAATTTCATGACCACGAGTAGTACGCCTGCTCTAACACCTTTGAAAAAACCGCAAACAGGCCCTCGCACAAACTGTCTAAAAATGACTCAGATATAGGGTTTAAAAACAAAAGGGCGAGGAGATTAATTTATAGGAGCCTATGAAATAAATCGAAGTCTCATATGAGATCGATAAAGCGATCGAGGTCCATGAGAGCTCTGATTCTAAGATCGAGAAATTATTAGCAAAAGAAGACCTAAGTTACCTCAAACCAGATCTCAGCCAAGCCTACGATTTCATAGACAATCTGCCACCGTGCTTGAAGCATAGAGAAGGTTTTCCAGGGATCAAAATCGGTGAAAAACCCACAGACAACAGTGGTAGCATTCTGACACACGGCCATGGATATCCTCAAACAATTGTTCCAGATCCACGATGTGAGGTTTGTTTGTTTTGGATAGACAAATATTACACAGATATACCTTCCCTTCAACTGCAGATCAAAACCCTTACCACTCAAATCGACTCATTAATGAGTGAAAATCACAGACTAAAGTTCAGTGCTCAAAGACAAGGAAAGCGCTTGAAAAGAACTGGAAATGTAATAATAAAGAATGTTGAGTGTGTCACAATAGTAGTTAACTCTGAGGTCTTATGAGTCAAATTTAGCATGCAGTTAAGAGGTAAATATTTGTTTGTTTATCTTAGTTGTGTTTTTGTTTAGTTTTTCTATTAATATAGATTTAATTAGATTTTTGTTGTTTAAAATAAAACTAACTACAAAATCAGTTGATTCTGTAGCCAGTCTATTCTCATTCGAATTTTTGGAAATTATTGGTTAGAATAATATCTAAACTCATTTATTTTTCGTTTTTCCTTTCAGGATATCGTGTGGTTGGTGGTGATCTGATGATATGGACCATTTATGAGCTTATTAGCCATTTCTTTGGCTCATCTTTTGTAAACAGAAACACGCTTTTTATAGTTTTGAGAGATACAGTGTGATATGGAGTGGTTCTATTACCCTCTATTTTGTAATTAGTAAATCATTTTGAGATTTAATCTTATCCCACAATATAAGATGTATAGTTTGATTGAACTCTTTAAATACTAGAGATTTTTGTATTGAAGGCATCCTCGCCTGGGGCAGAAGATGGATGTTTGATTTACAGACTTTAATGGAACAACAATGCACATTTCGGCTTTAGCTTCTTGTGGATAGTGTCTTCATTTAAGTTTTGTTTATCCTGATATGATAATAGGTTTTGATAGCTTTAGTCTTTGTGATTTATCATGTTATTGGGATAATTCCTTTATAAATGTTGTCCATAAATAATACTTCAGATATTAATCGTCTGATCATCTATTCAGCTTCAATTACAGGATTTCTCCTTTAATTTTCGTTGAAAGATTAAATGCAAGGATGTTTGCTAACAAATTTTTCTTAATGTAATCACTTGCAATCATGAGATCACAGTAACTATTAGTATCATTCTTTCTGTTATTAAAATTTAACTGTCAACATAATTGTTCTGCATTTATTCAGAACAAACTTAAGGTTCATTGCAGGTTTCTCTCCTTGACAAGGTGGTTAAATGTTTTCTGACCGCACAAATGTTTGGATGCATATCATTAGCTCGTTAACATGTTAGTTTAATTTCAGTTTTCTGCTATTTGTTTATCACTAAAATTCGGACATAAATTTTGGCTTTTGACTATCTATACGTTTCTATTTCATAACATTTTCTTCCATTAGTTTAAGACTTATAAAAGAAGAATCAAAAATGTTTTTATGTGCTTTGTTTGTTTGCTTCTTCAAAGCAATCATTTTCACATTGAGTTTAGTAAGTTTAGATTAAAACTTACAGCTTGTAAATAATGTATATAAATGAGAGTTATCTATCTTTTGCTTAAATACGCCTATTATAGTCACATCAGAGCATGTGTACATATATATATAGTATTTAGTAATCAGTTATTTATTTCTTTTCTTTTATTTTGTTTCTTTTAGGATTCTTAGATTGGTCAATGGAGCCATTAAACCTGTCAGAACGAGTTATACCAAACAGCTTGGGTTACTTAGACAACCCCAGACTGGACTCGTTCTTCCAATTGACGGACGGTCATTTTCGCCCATCAACAAATGGAGCTAGAAGGAGGGCCTGAATACGATTGGTGGCACGTGGAAATCGCAAGACTCCTCCCCCACACACTCACTCTCCTATAGTAACAAGGAGTCATTCTGACAACAACATTACCTCTCAAACAACAATTACCTCAAACGAAAATCCACAGATTACCATTGAGCCAGTAACACCAAACCCTCAAGGGTTCGACGTACAAGAAATTGTTCGCCAGTCACTTCTAAGCACACACGGTGCTTTGACCTGTATCGGACAACCTGGTCGGCCACTGAATCAACCTCTAGATTTCTCTGATATTAGAGAGCAACTTGAAGGCACTGGTTTGCTCCTAAATCCCATAGATCTAGATCACATCCCCACTCCTGCAATGGGAGGATCTGGTATCCCACCTTCACCACCTCATTCATCTCCTTCCTCTTCAGGAGAGGATTCATCTGACAAAGACAGTTATTCATCTCAACCATCTCAGCCTTCAACACCACCCACGCCCATGGAAAATCAAAACAATCCCGCCAGACCTTGGCTCGATCAAGATGTTGTGGCGATACCTAGACCCCAGCACCCTTTGCCTAAACACCCAGAGAAATGGCTACCTAAATTCGATCCAGACTCTAAGCAAATCATCGAGGATCACATAAAGAAATTCATGCTAGCCATTAGACTCTGAAGTGTAGAACATGAAGATGTAGTATGTAGACTCTCTCCTTATACATTTGAGGGCAATGCCTCTACATGGTATTTTTCCCAACAACCCCACACCATTGTATCTTGGGACAAATTCGAGTCTTGTTTCCTTGAGAAGTTCGGAGATGATAAATCTCCTGAAGTCTTAGTCATGGAACTCTCCAGCTTAAAGATGAACCCTAAGGAAAAAATAAAAGATTTTAACCAAAGGTTCCTCACATTAAAATATCAAATCCTCGTTGATTCAATGCCCGCTGAAAATTTCATTGTCGCATATTATACCAAAGCCCTACACCAGAATGTAGAAATTTGGGTTAAAAGGTCTAAGAAGACAATGTTACTAGAAGCCTTCGAGGAGGCAAGACAAATTGAAAAAGATATTTTAAGCCTAAAATATAATCTTAGTAATGAGGCAAAGATTACCCCATCTTCTAAGGAGAAAATAGAAATTCTTCCTAGACCTCCCCAAACCAAAACTCAATCAGAGAGCTCAAATTTAGAAAGTTTACAAAAGGTCGTCCATAAATTATCAAATCAAGTCGTAGACTTAAGGAGATCAGTTGATGAAGCATCTTCAAACAAAGGGACTTACAAACCTCCTTTTAGAAAACCTTTTCCCTCAAACCGACAAAACCGAAACCCTGAGGGCCTGAATTTCGAAAGCTTACAATACGCTATACATACAATCCTTGAAGCACATGATAACTTAGTTCCCCCTGAGAATTCTAAAGATGTGATTGAAGAAGAAACAGTCGAAGAAGAGGAATTATCTCCCAATATCTTCGGGCATTTTTCCAACAGTATCTTTCAAGCTAATTTTGAAACTGTCTATCCTTACAATACCAAAAGTAAAACTCAAAATAAACCCTCTTCTGAAACAAGAACTAATGCGCCTCAGAAACAATTTAAACAAACTGAAACAAAACAGAATTCAACAACCCCAAGTTTAGAATATGATTTGATTGAAGACCTAAAGAAACTTAGAGCTAATATTTTTGTTTATGAACTTTTGAAATTTCATTTTCTTCTGCAGAAAATGCTTCAGAACATTGTAGAAAACAACAAAAACAACAATCTGAATAGCAAGAAAATTGCATAAATTAGTCCTAAAACACTTCAAAAGGTCCCTACTAAAACAACACTAGAACCCTCAGATAAAAGAGACCTCACTGAAAAATTGTATCGAATGTAGATAAAGTAATTTCAGGGACAACGACTAAAAACCAACAAAGTTTTGTTGTTAATACTCGCAAAAATGTTCCACCTTTTTTATTAACTTTTGAAATTTTCAATAGAAATGTACATAACTGCATGATAGATTATGGTGCATCATCAAATGTGATGACTTTGTCTGTCTGCCAAAAAATCAATGCTGAAGTTCAACCCTCCAATCTAAAAATCATTTAGCTCGATCGGACAAATGTTAAGGTAATTGGTGAATTAAAAAATGTATTTGTTAGGCTATCCTCTAATCCTAAGGTTCACCAGATTATTGATATCATTGTTGTTGACATCCCTGAAGTATATGGTTTATTTTTAAGCAGGGATTGGTCCGAACGGTTGCATGGATACTTTGCGACAGACTAGTCCCATTTATGGCTACCAGAGAATGGAAAGCCTAACAGAATTAGGATTAATCGTGAGCGCTACCTCAAGCACACCGTGACTGATTTAAATGGCGCTAATGAACCATTTACTACTTCCACTAATTCACCCAAAATGCAGGGAATGAACACCTTTTTCGGTAACTTCATGGCAGAAACTTCCATCATCATTGATCCAGAACAACAGTCCGAACTCGTGACATGCACACAGTCAGCAACTCTACTTATTGTGCCTAATACGACCAATGAAGCTCACATATGGTCTCTCTACTTCGACGGATCCAAATCTAAAGAAGGAGTTGGTGCAGGATGTGTGCTCATCGACCCAACAGGTAATAAAACCTTGATCGCTTCCCGATTAGAATTTGAATGTACAAACAACACCGTCGAATACGAGGCACTTCTGCAAGGACTCAAAAAGGCAGTAGATATGAATGTACAGAACTTAATGGTATTCGGTGATTCAGAAATTGTGGTCAAGCATGTAAGAAATTCCATACATTGCCTATCTCCACACCTGAAAAGTTATCAAGCCGAGGTATGGAATCTAATGCACAAATTTTTCACATTTAACATTAAGTCCATTCCAAGATTAAACAACTCTGAGGCTGACTTGTTAGCTAACGTTGCTTCCAAACTTTTGCCCGCAGAAGGTCTTTCTCCAAACACATTTTCGATTGAGTTGTTGTTCATACCATCAGTCCTAGACAACATCACTAACTGGAGAGTGTTCGATGATGATCAGCAGATCATCAGTTTTTTGCACATGGAGGACACTTTCCAAGGTGCGGTTATTGATGAGGGCACCCACGACAAATATCTCCACAATTTTATGGTAATATCGGACCCAAGGTCTCCCGAATCAACATCAGATCTGGTAAATTCTATCCCTAAATCCATGGTAAGATTAGAAAAGTTTTATGATTTGCAAGACAAATTCAGAAAATCGGTAAATTGTAAAACAAATAGTTCTTCCTTGACCCATGAAAAAATAAATCTAGGGACTAAAGATAATCCACAATGTATCAATCTGGGAACGGGATGTTCCGAGCAAGAGAAGTCAGCCTTTATAAACCTGTTTGAATAATTCAAAGATGTCTTTTCTTGGACATGCGATGATTTAAAAACTTTTGACCCTAACATTATACAACACATCATCCCCATGAAACCTCAGACTCAACCTTTTCAGTAGAAACTGAGAAAGATGCACCCTAAACTCGAACTAACGGTCAAGAAAGAATTAAACAAACTATTGAATTCAAAGATAATTGTTATAACCCTAATTTGCACCAAACAAGCTTACCTGGCATCAGACCACCTCAGATTCCTTCTTTTCCAAAGCACTGTTGAACAACTCTTTTTAAAAACACTTTTTATAAAGGCCCCCGCGCCCTGCTCTATTACTGCATGCGTGTACACGCTCGTTGACCCAAAACAGCCCGCGTGTACCTACAAAAGCACGAAAAAAGGAAAGTTGTTGACAGAACACACAGCTTTGGGTGAGTTAACTGAACCTTCCGGCCATGCATGATCGAGGGTTCGTCCAAATACCTAGCTTCTTCTAGCCTACAAAAGAAGGTTTAGGGGTCCCATTTAGAGGAGGAGAATCATAGTAAAGAAACTATACCCAATTGCATATTCCCTTTATCCCAACACTTTAGCCTTCCTTGTGCAAAGAGAAAGATAGAGCAAAGAATTTGGAGGACAGTAGAAGAGGAGCCAAGGACCAGGTTCGTGGAGCAGTGGCCAGCTTCATCATTGTAAGTTGATTTGTTGAAGTTAATAATAAAAAGATACTTTTCCTGTCCCACCATATGAGGTTTTTATGATTTATTGTGTACTTGTTTATTGAAATCTCTAACCCATTAATTTATAGATCAAATGCATGAAGAGTTTGTTGTTTGTTTTTATGTGAATGCAGGTCAGCCTTGGGAGGAGATCTGCAATCAAAAAATGATCAAGCGTAAGGAAGGATTCTACATCAAACACCTGTAATAAGGTATGCTCATATAACTATGTATTTTCTTAAGAATAATGGGGATTAGGTCTGGGATGACGGTAGAAAGTAGAGATCTTTAGGTCTTTTTTGCATGCATAATCTAACCCTAAGTGCTAGTCCATAGAGGGATTTCCCACTCACAACAATAATCTTCCCAGTAAGACACACACAATGGGTATCTAATCTTGTCCCTGTAAGGAAGAAAAGTGGCGAAATTCGACTCTGTGTCGATTTTCGAAACTTAAACCGAGCGTCTGACAAAGACAATTATCTTGTTCCTCCAATGGAACAAATTCTCCAGTAGGTATCCGATTCTGAAATATTGTCACTACTAGACGGTTTTTCAAGGTACAACCAGGTCCTTATGTCTCCTCCAGACCAGTTGAAAACCACTTTTCGTACCCCATGGGGTACCTACGCCTATAGAAATATGCCTTTTGGGCTTATAAATGTCGGGGCCACTTTCCAGAGAGCAATGGATATTTCTTTGCGTGATCTCATCAATCAATCCGTAGTGGTCTATCTCGATGACATCACTGTTTTCTCCAAAAATAAGAGAGATCACTTATCCAATCTGAGATTTGTTCTGCAACGATGCCACAAGTACGACATCTCTCTAAATCCTAAGAAGTATGTTTTTGCATTGGAACAAGGCAAGTTTCTTGGATTCATAGTATCCAATGAAAGGATGATCATTGATTTTGAAAGAACTCAAGTCATTTCCAAGCGTCCTCCCCCCTCCTCCAAAAAATCTATGCAATCTTTTCTAGGTCAAATAAATTTTGTTAGAAGGTTTGTCCCGAGTTTCTCAGAAATGGTGAGGCCATTGCAAAACTTAATAAAAAATAATGTTCAATATCATTGGGGACCACAGGAAATTCAAGCTTTTGACTCCATCAAAAAATCCATAGTGGAGGCCCCCTCTCTAATGAGCCCTGATTTTTCACAAGATTTCACTCTTTATACGTTCGCCTCTAATCGATCTTATGTCGTTGTGCTGACCCAAAAGAATGTTGAAAACAACAAAATTCTCATTGCCTTTATGAGCTCATCCCTCAAGGGAGCAGAGCTTAATTACCTAGTCGTATATCAACAGGCTTACGTTGTTTTTAAAGCAACAAAACATTTCCGATCATATGTACTGAAATCCAGAACTAAAGTCATTATGTCTTACCCTGCTGTCAGAAACTTGCTAGTACAAAAAGAACTGGGTGAAAAACGGGCAAACTGGCTGACATCGTTACAAGAGTATGACCTCGAGATTACCCCTATGCAAATTGTTAGAGGCCAAGGTCTATGTAAATTAGTGGTTGATTCAGTTGAAGAGCAGCAGGGTCAATTTAATATTTTAACTGGAAATCAGCATAGTCAAAGTCAAATCTGTTGTGCACAAGATGTTGCTAATTCTTGGTTTGATGACATCAAGTTTTATCTAACACATGGTTCTGCTCCTCGTCATATTTATCCGAAAAAGAGAAGAGCATTAATACTAAAATTTGCCCCTTTCCACCTGGTAAATGGCGTATTATTCTGCAAATTGTTTTTTGAAGTCCTTATGCATTGTCTGGAAAGAGATGAAGCAGATAAAGTGTTATCTGAATTGCATGCAGGAGAAGCTAGTGGGCACTTCGATGGAGACACTACTGCTCACAAAGTATTAAGAGCAGGGTACTATTGGCCCATGCTATTCAAAGATGCCCATACATTATGTCGTAAATGCATAATCTGCCAAAAGGCTTATGGACGAGTGCAGAAGGCAGCATTCCCGCTGCAACATGTTTCGATAGATTCCCCTTTTCAACAATGGGGTCTTGACATCATTAGCCCTATCAACCCCACTTCCTCGCAGCAGCATAAATACATCATTACAGCGACGGACTATTTTACCAGATGGTCTGAGGCTGCACCATTAAAAGTGGTAAACACCAGTCAGGTAATATCTTTCCTTAATTCAAACATCATTACTCGATTCGGTATTCCTGAATGTTTGGTCTTCGATAATGCTTCCTATTTTTCATCCCTCGATATGAGTGTCTTTTCTTTAGAAAAAGGGATAAAACTAAAATATTTTGCCAGCTATTACCCCCAAGGAAACGGTTTAGCAGAATCGACAAACAAAAACCTTATCAAAATCATCAAGAGGACAGTTTCTGAAAACCACAAAAATTGGCACAACACACTTTTTAATGCAATCTGGGCTGATAGGGTGACTCTGAAAACCGTTGTTGATAATTCCCCCTTCTTTCTCGTTTACGGAAGAGAAGCAATTCTCCCTCCTCATGTCCTGCTTCCCTCGCTACAATTATCACAGAAAGTTCAGGAAGAGAATTGTCCTCCTTTTGAAAGTCAAATTAACGCTTTGTTGAAATTAGAGGAAGTGAGAATACGAATGAAAGAAAGATTGAATTAGCATCAACATATTGTTAAAAGATGGTTTGATTCAAGTTCTGCCTCGGATAGGAATTCGAGGTGGGAGATTTAGTGCTCAAATGGGATAAACCTCATGAAGGAAAAGGGGAACATTCTAAGTTCCAAAATTTATGGTTAGGGCCCTTCTTGGTCACTGAGAAACTAGGTCCCAGCTCTTTCCGCCTGCAGAATTTAAAGGGACAACCAGACACCTTCCCGGTGAATGCCCAAGCCCTCAAAAGGTATTTTTCATGACGATTCCCAGATGCATCTTTTGTACATATTTTTTTTGTTTTGTTTTGATCCGGTTTTGTTTTCTAGTTTTTGTTGCTTTGATTTTCTTTTATTATTTGTTTTTATCACTTTTTGGATAAAACATGTTTGTATCACAGTTTAGTTCAAAGAAGGAAAACATAATGCTTCATCTTAAAACAACTGTCAAGGACTGTCAGATCGTCAACTGCTGTAATTTCCTAAAACACAGATTAGTTAAAGAGGTTTTTCTGTTCAGAATTGATTTCATGGTTTCACTTTGCAATTATGAGCAGACACGGCTATCATTAAAATCTCTTTATGTTGTCCCTGCTTTTAAGAAAGCGACTCAAGGATGCCTTCCTGTCCTCGAAATATTAGTTTCATCAGTAAACTATTTTCAGATCATAATGAAGGTTATCAAGCAAAAAAATTAAAATTCTAGAAAATAACAGGTGTTGTAAAAACTGAGATTTTTCAGCGTCACCCCGCTCTCCGTAATGTCTTTAAATTTATATCAGATTGTGAATAAATTCTCGAGAGTTGTGGGAAGTGTTTGTAAACCCGTCGGGATACTGAACAGGTCTGTTGGCAGCGGGTAAATGCATGCATGATGCCAAGACAAATTCACCGGGGTACTGAACAGGCCCGCCGACAGCGAAGCAATGTCGGGTTCAAGAAAAATTCTCACGTATAAATTTGGATATTGGTCATAAGCATCCTGCATTTTTAAATTGAAATTTCTTGGATAGGATAGAGGCATCATAGTGGGTTAATTGACATCCCTGTCGAGGCTATGGACGCCTGCTGGCAGCAATGGCCCTGTCGGCAGTATTGGAGCCATTGACTTGAACATCATGGCTCTCATTTTAAAAAAAATTGTCGCTAGATTTCATTTTAACAGAAAGATGTCTAAAGTTGGATCGTGTAATGATTTTCGAGATGCTTGATGTCCTTCAGTTGTTCTTTGATTTGCAATCATTCTAACAATCCTAACCTGAACTCGTCGGCGATGCAGAGATAACTGCATCTCCCAGCAAGTCGCCATTGTTGGCAGCCCCACAATATTTTCACTTCTTTAAGCAACGAATAATAAATTTTGTAGCTGCCTTCGCTTAATCACATGAACATTGCTACTTGAAAGATGATTTTTGGGCTATAAAAAGATTTTATCTTTTCTGGTTCTCGTTTTCATGCTTCGTTCATGACTGAAAGCATGAACGAAGCATTGAAACTTGTGAATTTATTGCATTTGAATTTAAGGCTTATTTCCCTAGGAGAATAAATGATCATACAAAACTTTTTAAGAATGATATTTTTCTTTAAGGCTTATCTCATGTCAATAAATTAATTGTTTTAAAAATTGCTAACTGTTATGAGGTTTACTCTAGACCTTTAAATAATACACCAAGAATCGATTGATGTTAGGCTATGAGTTTGTTTCATGTATGATTCTTGATAAATCCTCTCTTTGGTTGCTATGCTTTGATTTGTCAAGCACCTTATAATGAGCAACTTCACTCTTTGCACAATGATGATACTTAAACGCATCTGGTCGTATTTTGTACTCTGCTGATAGTGGATTTTTTGTCTATCATTTCAAGTTAAGTCTCGGGCTTTTTTCTGTACCCTCAGCGATTCATTACACAAAACGCTCGATTCTCTTATGAAACCCCTTATTCCTCCATTTAATTCGCGCAAGGGTTTTATTTCCTTGGTTTTAGCCCTGGTTTTTTCTGTTCTGTGAAACCCTTCTTTCTTACAGTGGCTTACGTTGCCTCCGTGACTGCTTGTCCGAATCCACATGGCCCTTGTTGTTTGTATCGAACCAAATGGCTTGCAAACCCTGCTCTTGTATGACGACGCAAGGGAAGACCTTAAGGGTCAAGGCTGGCACGAATTCCTTGAGAAATTTCAAGGTTACAACTTGCAAGTGGCCCAGGAATTCACCCTCTCTTTCGATGGATGCCGAGCCAAAGTAGGTGACATTTAAGTTGAAATCACCAAGGAGTTTTTAAGCTAGGCAACAGGTCTTCCCCTTAGCGGGCAAAAATGGTTTAAGAATTCCAAGGTAGAGGAGGTGTCGTGGAGTCTGTTCTTTACTTCTAGGAAAATTCAGTGTTGTGATAAAGGTATGCCTATATCTCTGTTAAAAACTAGGTGGCATGGTTTATTGGCAATATTGAGATAGTTCGTTACATGTGAGGGTCACTTTGGCCTCGTTTTTCTGTATCACATAAGACTGTTAATGAACTTCATCGGTTTCCAGTTGAATATGTCTTTCTATTTATTGAGAATTTTATATAAGATGGCCAAGAGGTATAAGAGACAGTGTTTGAATTCCAGTCTATTTCATCATGGATTGATAAGGATGTTGTCAGTCCATCATTTAAAATTGCAGGGTGACGATTGAGACACTTTTCTATCTCGAAATGGCTTTGTTACACCTAGCCCCGTAGAGGTTGATAAGCCCATGTTAGAAGAAACCCCAATCCCTTCCATTGACAGAACAATCTCCTCATCCAAAGAACCTTGTGATAGGGCCGTGCTCGATGAGCCTATGTCCGAGCAACAAGATGCTGACCCAAGAGCCTCTGAATTTCATGACCACGAGCAATATGCCTTCTCTAACACCTTTGAAAAAACCGCAAACATGCCCTTGCGTAAACTGTCTAAAAATGACTTGGATATAGGGTTTAAAAACAAAAGGGCGGGGAGTTTAATTTCTAGGAGCCTATGAAATAAATTGAAGTCTCATATGAGCTCGATCAAAGAGATCGAGGTCCATGAGAGCTCCAATTCTGAGATCAAAAAATTATTGTCAAAAGAAGACCCGAGTTACGTCAAACCAGATCTCAGCTAGGCCTACGATTTCGTAGACAATCTGCCACTGTGCTTGAAGCATAGCGAAAGTTTTCCAGGGATCAAACTCGGTGAAAAAACCACAGACAACAGTGGTATAATTTTGACACACGACCATGGATATCCTCAAACAACTGTTCCAGATCCACGGTGTGAGGTTTGTTTGTTTTGGATCGACAAATATTACATAGATATACCTTCCCTTCAACTGCAGATCAAAACCCTCACCACTTAGATCGACTCATTAATGAGTGAAAATCACAGACTAAAGTTCAGTGCTCAAAGGCAAGGGGAGCGCTTGAAAAGAACTGGAAACGCAATAATAAAGAATGTTGAGTGTGTCACGACAGTAGTTAACTCTGAGGTCTTATGAGTAAAATTTAGCATGCAGCTAAGAGGTGAAGATTTGTTTGTTTATCTTAGTTGTGTTTTTGTTTAGTTTTTCTATTAATATAGATTTAATTAGATTTATGTTGTTTAAAATAAAACTAACTACAAAATCAATTGATTATGTTGCCAGTCTATTCTCATTCGAATTTTTGGAAATTATTAGTTAGAATAATATCTAAACTCCTTTATTTTTGTTTTTCCTTTCAGAATATCATGTGGTTGGTGGTGATCTGATGATATGGACCATTTCTGAGCTTATTATCCATTTCTTTGGCTCATCTTTTGTAAATAGAAACAAGTTTTTTATAGTTTTGAGAGATACAGTGTGATATGGAGTGGTTCTATTACCCTTTATTTTGTAATTAGTAAATCATTTTGAGATTTAATCTTATCTCACAAGATAAGATGTTTAGCTTGACTGAACTCTTTAAATACTAGATATTTTTGTATTGAAGGCATCTTCGCCTGGGGCAGAAGATGGACGTTTGATTTACAGACTTTAATGAACAACAATGCACATTTCGGCTTTAGCTTCTTGTGGATGGTGTTCATTTAAGTTTTGTTTATCCTGATATGATAATAGGTTTTGATAGCTTTAGTCTTCATGATTTATCATGTTATTGGGATAATTCCTTTATAAATGTTTTCCATAAATAATGCTTCAGATATCAATCGTGTGATCATCTATTCACCTTCAATTACAGGATTTCTCCTTTAATTTTAGTTGAAAGATTAAATGCAAGGATGTTTGCTAATAGATTTTTCTTAATGTAATCACTTGCAATCATGAGATCACAGTAACTATTGGTATCATTTTTTTTGTTATTAAAATTTAACTGTCAACATAATTGTTTTGCATTTATTCAGAACAGACTTAAGGTTCATCGCAGGTTTCTCTCCTGGACAAGGTGGTTAAATGTTTTCTGATCGCACAGATGTTTGGATGCATATCATTAGCTCACTAACATGTTAGTTTAATTTCATTTTTCTGCTATTTGTTTACCACTGAAATTCGAACGTAAAGTTTGGCTTTTGACTATCTATATGTTTCTGTTTCATAACATTTTCTTCCATTAGTTTAAGACTTATAAAAGAAGAATCAAAAATATTTTTATATGCTTTCTTTATCTGCTTCTTCAAAGCAGTCATTTTCACATTGAGTTTAGTAAGTTTAGATTAAAACTTACAGCTTGTAAATAACGTATATAAATGAGAGTTATCTATCCTTTGCTTAAATACGCCTATTACAGTCACATTAGAGCATGTGTACATATATATATAGTATTTAGTAATTAGTTATTTATTTTTTTCTTTTATTTTGTTTCTTTTAGGATTCTTAGATTGGCCAACAGAGCTATTAAACCCGTTAGAATGAGTTATACCAAACGGCTTGGGTTACTTAGACAACCACGAACCAGACTCATTCTTCCAATTGACAGACGGTCATTTTCGCCCGTCAACAAAACTCAAGTTCACACTGGAGGCATATGTCAGGCCATATCCAATTGTGCCTTGTATATATCTCAATACATGCTTTACTACTATCGAGTGACTCTGTCTCGATTGACTCATGGATTGACTAAGCACATTTACTGCATAGCATGAATCAAACCTGGTGTTGACCAGATACATGAATGATCCAATCAGTTATGGATCAATATTGTCTGAATCATCATAATTCATTTTCTTCAAATCCATCACGGTGGTTTTGCATTCTGTCATACTGAACTTGTTTAATATTCTCATTGTATGTTTTCCTTGACTTAGGAAAATCTCATCGGTCCTTTGTCATACTACTTGTCCCAAGAAGTGGTGCATCATACTTATATCCTTCATCTCGAAATCATAATTCAAATCTTACTTGTATCCAAAAACAAATATTTCTGAATAAGTCATCAAAATCAGGCTCTCGTCACCAACACTGTAATAATATAGGTTTGGATCAACAACACTCTTGCTAAAACCCATACTCATAAAGAATCCATCAATCTGATATATTTTCCAACTCATGGATGGTAGTATGGATGGAAGTGTATCGGGCTTACTGGATCAAGTGTCTCATCATAAACAACTCCCTCTATTTGTGAGAAACCTCTGGCTATAGATCTTGCTTTGTATTTCTCGACACTTCTATTAGATGAATGCTTGATCTTATAGATCCACTTGGAAGTCATTACAGACTTCCCTTCTAGTCTCTGAACAATATCTTATACATTATTATTTTAAGACATACTGGTATTCTTCTATTATGGCATCATGCCATACCTGTTCTCCTATTGCTTTTCTAAGACAAGGAGGCTCAACATCAATGAAATGGCTCATGACTGAAGGATAGATCAGAAATCTCTTTTGCTTTCTCGGGATGTGCCTTGAGAGGCTTGTATGTTTCTCTGCCTCTTTGCAGAGTGAGTCTAGGTAGGCCTTTTACACCCTACTGCAATATCTCTGAATATATCAACTGGAACAACTGGATCAATTGGAATAAGGTATGTTTGTTAATATTATGGTAGCTTCGGGAGGTATGGACCTCTATTATGACCTATGACGAGACTAGAATCCTCCGTAAGGAAGCAAAGAATTGAAGGAAACCCTAGACAAGTTGTCGATTGAACAAATATATTTATATTGAATTTAATGATGCCTAGAAGGAGAAGTCGGCCCAGTTAGACTGGCCAGATCAGCCCCAGTTAGACTGGCCAGTCCACTATAAATACAGGGCGCCAGTTTCATTATTTGTCATCTCAGTAGTTGTAGTGAGAGCAATATCTGCGCAAGTAGTTGCAGGCAGCAACAGTGTGGTGTGCAGGTTTTCTGGGAGAGCTGGAAAGTGGTGTGCTAGCTTTTGGGTGGGATCATCTGTTCAGTTTAGTTTCTATTCTTTTGCTTGGTGCATTTAGCCTCTCTTGGCTATTGATTGCAGCCAGAATTCTCTTCTCGGTCAAGGTCAAGGTGCTCGGAGGGTGGCTTAAGGCCCGTGGTTGGGTGACGAGGGTATCGTCAATGGTTAAACGAGCACAATCCTCTATATTCTAACAATGTTTCCCTCTGAACTGTTGAAGGGGGAGAAGGTATTTGTCTTACTGTCAATCTTCATTTGAGATTCTTTGGATCTTTGAAAGGATATCTCTTCTTCAAGGATAACGTTTCTACTTGTTCTCATATAATGAAAAAATTAAATATGGTTTGGACTCACGTACTAGGGATAACGGTCCAAGTCTTTGAGAGCTCATGTACTAGGAATAATATCCTTCATTTATTTGAAAAATCAATCAACTATAAAATTAGGGATCAATTGATTTACCTAGTTTGTAGTCATGTCTTTTAGAGGAAGTATTTCTCCTCTCTCTTCTTTTCACTCTTTTGAGGTGGATCTGGATCAATGTCAGTGATGGAAGCATGTTGTCTTCCCTTCTTCCTGGTTGGACAATTTCTTGCAATGTGTCCATACTTGTCACATCCGAAGCACTGAATTTCTGAAACATCTCTTCTTTGATAACCTGGATTGGATGAAGACTTTTCACCTTTAATTGTTTTCCTGAAATTTCTTTTGAATTTTCCTCCCTTCTTTGTATGAACTGAAAGAGCATGATTTTCTTCTGAAGAATCTTCCACTCCTCTATTTCTAAGTCTAATTTCTTTTTGAATGCAATATGTCCATAGTCGATCAAAGGTTGGTAGATATTCTCTTCCACTGATACTCTGAATGAAAGGCTCCCATGATTTTGTAAGATTCTGGAGAGTGGTTAAGACAAGTTCTCTATCAGACATGATTTCCCCAATGGTCTCTAGTTGTTCTTTAATCTCCGATAACTTCATAAAGAAGAGAGAAACTATGTCACCCTTCGTCATCTTGGTACTTTGAAGTTGGCTCTTTAAGGTAAGAGCTCTAAGAGTTTTGTGACTTTCAAACATTCCTTTTAAAGCTTCATACATATCATATGTTGTCTTCAAATTGGAAATACGAGGTAAGAGGTGATCTCTTACTGAGTAGATGATTATTTTTCTTGCTTTAACATCTTCTTCCTTTCTTATCTTGTTCTCTATATCTGTAGTTGTGGCTGGTAGAGTTTTAGTTGGCACATCCAAGAGATCATCTTCTTCAAGAGTGACTAGAAGCTTTGATTTCCAAGGGCTGAAGTTGTTTGCTCCATCAAGCCTATCTTCTACTAATATTGTGTTCTTCATTTGATTGGTTTCTTCAAATACTTGATGACTGGATTTTGAAAACCTAATGATTAGGTTGATTTAGCAACCTTAGATTATATTGGACTTATGATTGCCAACAATAAATTTGATAATATCACAGAGATGCTTGCTGATTCAGGAAAACATTTCTTTAGAAACCCATAATTAATATTCTTGCAGGAAATTTCGGCACCCTAGAAACCTTAGGGCCAAAAATCTAAATTCTTGGAATTTCGTTTTGAGAGCTTCTGGAGATGCATTGGAAGAGGTCGTACTCTTCTATGCCAAAAGTATCCCTAGAATCCAAGTATTAAGGGTTGAATCACCACTGAAAAGGAGGTCGTACATAATTTTCTAGAAACCCTAGAAGGGTCATATGGTTCTGCAAAAGGTGGACTGAGACTTGGTGGATGCTTGTGCAATGGGTTCTTTCAAGACCTATGCTCTGATACCATGTTGATTTTTCATTAAACTAGGTTAAGCATGAAGTTCATTCCATTTCATCATTTAACCATAACCATAAAATGTTGCAGCAACCAAGATCACAAGAAGAAACTCCACAAGAACACAAGATGTATCCTGGGAAACCCTTCTTAACAAGGGAAGAAAACCCAGCCAAATCCTTTTCTATATTCTTCAAGAGAAAGACCTTCACCACCAAGACAAACCCTAGCACACAAGAGGGTGCTCAAACCCTAGAACTATAGTGCCCAAGTGAGGTGCGCACTTTTCCCAAAGAAGTGTACTTGCTGAAATTTCCAAACTCACATGAAATATATGATGCCACAATGGGGAATCATCCTTTACTTATATTAGACTTGTCCTATCAACAAAAGTGTCTATTGGCACAACAGGGTCGACCTCTCTAAGCCACATTATTATTATTATTATTAACCATATTAATTCTCTTTTACATTTATTATTAATCACATTAAGGTGGGGTCGACCTGTACCCTTTACACAGCAATTAGGGTTACAGGCAGGTCTGACTCTTGAACAATATATATATATATATATATATATATATATATATATATATATATATATCAAAT
>ML803493.1:306394-318666 GCA_009831015.1 Picea engelmannii
GTGGTTTAAGAGATTTTAGAAGGTAAATAATAAAGTGAAGTGATGAGTGTACTATAATTCAAAGTGAATACAAAATAAATTATTTAAATAATAAATTTAATGGAGAAATTATAAGTGAGTTAACCCTAAAATAAGGAAAGTGGACAAAGTGACCTATAAGATGTTTTTAAGGAAGCTACTTGGAGAGTATAAATAAGAGGCAAGACTCTCTCATTTTATATCAAAATTAAACATATTGAATATATATAGGTGTCTGAGGTAACCAAAGGATATCTAAGCCAAATTTTTGAGGGAAGGTGAAGAAAAGAAGTCGGAATTCAAGGAATGATAAATTCTTTTGATGATGTTTTCTAAGGTATGTTATTTACAGGCCATCTCACCATTTTCACAATAAATATTTTTTCTAGAATTATTCAGACCGTGAAATTGCTATGCCATTGAGGAAACATATCCAAGTATCTATGGTAAATTTTTTATCTTGTGGGTCGTTGTATTTTTGGAGTTACACTCCGTGTAAAATAGGGTTTGTGGCTAGTCCTGAAACTAGTCTAAAATAGGTGTTTCGGGTAAAAACGTCATAACTTCTTCATAACAGATCCAAATTCAGTAAGACCAAATGTGTTGGTTAAAGTACAGTCTGTAGTATGTTGTGTAATAGTTTAAGATCGATTCAACAAATATTACGTGTGGGGCATGCTCTATAAGGTCGCTCTCTAGAATAAGCCATAATTCAACAATGTATGTCATTTTTGCTATAAATCCTTTTATGAGAGGTTCCAAGTAGTGACACCTGGAGGAATTGCATAAAACACACTAAAGAACATTGCATATCAGTTTTAGATCTTTATTTATTACATGTACAAAGTTATGATTATTTCAAGTTAGGGTTGTTGACTAATCCAAAACTAGTCATGTGAGACTAAAGAAAAGTTTGATGAAAATGCTAGTCTCTTCTTGTTAAAGTTAATGAAGGTTTGCAGGTATGTGATCATATACACCAAGTCTATTACAGATTTACAAATCAGATTTGGATGATGAAATTGATGAGGGCATTTGGTTGAGGTATATGTTGGGTACATGGTTGAGACAAGTAGTTGATGAGTTGGCACATACATGAGGTGTATAGTTGATGATGATGGTACATCTTGATGAGTCATAGTTGATGAGTAGTTGATACATGATTGGTACATACTTGGTACATGGTTGGATGCATTTGTTAGTAGTATTGTTGACACATGGTTTATGGATGATGTAGCATACTTGTATTATTAGAAGCACATATTGATCTTGGTGATGATTATGAGTTGTTGTGTTATGCTTGGTTGATGCACATATTTGAGAGTTGTCTTGGTGATTGATATTGGTGAGTAGATCTGATTTGGTTGATAAGATTGATGAGATAGGTTGTTGTGATAGGTTGTTTGGAAAAGTTGTTGTGACATGTTATTTATATAGGCTTGGTGCATGGTTGATGCACTTGTTCATGGTATAGGTTGGTGCATGGTTGATGCACTTGTTTATGGTACAAGTTGATTACATGTTGTTTGGTACAGGTCGGTGCATGGTTGATGCACTTGTTTATGGTACAGGTTGATTACAGGTTGAGGTATAGGTTGATGCATGGTTCAGGTTATTGGTATAGATTATTTGGTGCAGGTTGATTGGTACAGGTTATTTGGTGCAGGTTGATTGGTACAGGTTTACAACAGTATATCTCACAGTGATAGTGTGACAATGGTTCCATCATTTTACTTATATGTCAGGGTGGTTGGATGTGGCAAGGACAGGTGGTTGTAGCCACCTTCCGGTTGTAGCCGAAGAACATAGGGGGTTGTAGCCTCCTTCTGGTTGTAGCTAGATAATTGGGGAGTTAGAGCTTCCCTTAGGTTGTATCCTGAGAAACTAGGGGGTTGGAGCTTCCTTCTAGTTACAGTTGGAAAACAAAGGAAGTTGGTGCTTCCAATGAATGTAATTCTTCAAGACATAGAAAAAAAAACATTCTGTGGTTTTCTCCTGCTTTGGGTTTCCACGTAAAACACTGGTGTACTGTGTATGCGTATGATTGTTCATTTGCTCATAGCTTATTTACTTTGTAGTTATTGGATGATAATGCTACATTGATATAACACTTGGATTATATGGTTAAAAAGGATTAAATTTCTCTATTACTGATTCACCCCCCTTCTCAGTAATCCAACATCCACAAAACAACATTCATATGTCACTATGATAATTACGAGTTTCTAGTCATGCCCTTCGGGTTAACTAACGCACCAACCACCTTTCAGTTGTGTATGAACCATATCTTCAACAAGCAGTTGATGAAGTTTTTATTGGTGTTCTTCGATGATCTACTGATCTACAACAAGACTTGGGAGGATCATCTGAGGCATGTGGATGCGATTCTCAACATTATGGAGGAGTAGTCACTGTTTGCCAAGGAGTCAAAGTGCAAATTTGGGTTGACATAAATAATCTATCTAGGACACATGATTGGTGTCGAAGGAGTAAAGGTGCATCAAGCGAGGATCCAAACGATCCTAGATTGGCCCACTCCCAGATCATTTACAGAGTTGCGGGGGTTCTTCGAGATATGCAACTATTACAAGCGCTTTGTGAAAGGATTTTCACAACTGGGTGCACCATTGATAGATCTCACTAAGAAGGGAGCATTCAGATGGTCAGAGGACACATAGGTTTCATTTTATAGGATGAAGAAGGTGATGAGTACTTGCCCAATGTTATCACTTCCAGACTTCTCACAACCATTTGTACTGGAGTGTGATGCATCCGGTGAGGGGATAGGAGGAGTGTTGATGCATAATCAACATCCCATAGATTTCAAGACCCAGAAGATGAGAGAACCATAGAATATATATCCTATTTATGATAAGGAGATGTTGTCCATCATGCACAATGGCCAAATTTAGACAGTACTTGGTGGGAGGATGCTTTGTGGTTAGGACTGACCACAACAACCTGAGATATTTCTTGGAGCATAGGGACCTGAATGAGAGGTAGCATAAATGGGTGAGTAAGGTACAGACATATGATTTTGACATTAAGTATGTGAAGGGCAAGAAGAACATAGTTGCTAACGCCCTTTCCAAGAGACCTGCAACTTTCTCCATGACAAAAATCTCAGTGGACTGGAAGTCCATTCTCTTGGTGGAATACTCCAAGAATACATTCACCTGTGAGCTCATGGAGGGCATTATTCAAGATGATAGGTACAGGGTAGTGGATGACATCATCTACTACAAAGACAATATCTATATTGTCCACGAGTCCATACTCAAGGATAAGGTCCTGCAGGCAGTACATGATGCACCATTGGAAGGGCACCCGGGGTATCTGAAGACCTACATATAGGTGAGGGAGATATTCTCTTGGAAGGGTCTCAAGGAGGATGTGCTTTGGTATGTGAGGGAGTGCATGACTTATCAACAAAACAAGTCAGAGCTTAAACATCCTGCAGGACTGCTTCAGTCGTTGCCTATTCTAGAGCAGAAGTGGGAGAGAATTTCCATGGATTTCATTATAGGGTTGTCAAAGGTACATGGAAGGGATTGTATCTATGTGGCGGTGGACATATTGACCAAATATATGCATTTATTTTCCATTCCTTCATAGTATCGCACATTTCAAGTGGCAGATATATTATTCCGTGAGGTGTTTAGACTACATGGTCTCCCGAGGTGCATAATCAATGACCGAAAAAACATGTTTCTTAGCGCATTTTGACAAGAGGTGTTCAGGTTATCAGGGACAAAGTTAACACCTAGTACCATCTATCACCCTCAGACAGATGGGAAGACATAGATAGTGAACAAGTGGATTGAGGGGTACTTGCAGAATTACGTGTCAAGACAATAAAGGGATTGGATAAAGTGGTTGCATATTAGGGAGCACTTTTATAACACCACTTATCACATGTCCATCAGGATGAGTCCATTCAAGGCATTGTATGGCTACGATGCCCCATCATTTGTGGATTTGACATTTGGGGAGAGCAAAGCCCCCAAGGCCAAAGATTGGTTGCAGGAGAGCCATGACATCTTGAGAGTCCTGAAGGAGAACTTACAGGTCACCCATAATCAACAAAAGATTTATGCAGATAGGCACATGATAGAGCACAACTTTGAAGTTGGGGATCTGGTCTTTTTGAGATTGTAGCCGTACAAAGTTTACATACTTATTATGTTCCTACTTTGCCATGTCCACTTCAATATTTGGCATGTCAAATAAGGTAGGGACTAGCTACTTCACAACACATCTGATTTATTCTAAAATAATTTTCGGCATGTGAAATAAGGTGGGGACTAACAAGATTGTCAAATTGTTCTATGTTTTGGTATTTTTCGTCGGAATTCGACGACATAAATCTGGACGAAATTGCAATTTTATGTTGTTTAAATTGCATTTCTGAATGCATAAGTGGATTCAAGGTGTTGAAAAACCCCTGGGGCACTCAGATTATACATACTTGGACTCACAATTATGCAGATCCAACACTTTCTCGCCGAATTTCAGGCAAAAATAAACAAAAAAAATCCTTGAAAAAAGACCAAAACGTAGAACATTTAGACTACAACACTCCTTCACAACACATCTTGTTTATTATAAAATAAAATAAGAGATAAAGTATTCAACACAAGAACTATGTGTCGATATTTTTTTATTTTTTTATTCATACAAATATCGTAAAGAGATTAAGGGCAATTTAATTACATGGTTTTAAGCTAATAAAAATATAAATTATGAAATTAATAATAATAATAATAATAATAATAATTTATTTTTCAAAATATTTAAATTAATTTGATTTTCTAAGAAAGCAATAACCAAGCTTATGGAGAGAGAAACAAATTATTAGAGAGTTAAAGCAAATTGATTTTGAATTAAAAACTATAATCCCTAAGATAGAAATTGTAAATGCTTAGAAACCTATGCCTTAATTCTTCATTGTGATTTGCAATATGTTTATTTATCCAACATTTCCTTTAGAGTAAATTTATTTGGGTGCTTATTTATTATGATTAAATTTTTAAAAATAAATTAATGAGTCTCTGATTCGAGTGTAGACATAGATGGATGTGCATTGACCATCAACAAGCCCTCTATTGTGCACACTAACTTTTATGCCCCAACACTTGAGAACCTCACACCAAGAATACTAATCGAAGTCAATGAGTAGTGCCTTTAAGGACTTCTTACCATCATTGATGGGTGGGTTCAAGGGATAGCGAGCCAAAACTTTTATACCAGTTGGTATGGACACAACTCTAGTGCCACACACACTTTAGTACTCTGTGCATGTATACACAACTAAGAATGCCAATTGTTGCCCAAGACCATCATGGAATGCAACTAGCTTCTTGTTAGGGGAGGTCAAGCATTTCTATGACACATTTGATTAATATTTGCATTGTACATCTTGCTTCTCTATTAGATCTTTTCTTTTAGTAATCATCTAGAGAATTGGATTTTCCTTCATAATTCTCCTTATAACCTTGGCACATGGGACTTCACAATCTCTTAGTCATTGTCTATTGTAATATAATATATTTTTCTTTTTGATAATGGAGTGAGATAATAAGTAAACAAGCTCAACTTGATCTTTTCTTTTAGTAATCATCTAGAGAATTGGATTTTCCTTCATAATTCTCCTTATAACCTTGGCACATGGAACTTTACAATCTCTTAGTCATTGTCTATTGTAATATAATATATTTTTCCTTTTGATAATGGAATGAGATAATAAGTAGACAAGCTCAACTTTTTGGATGAGTTTATTTTTTGGTAAGACAAAGTTACTTCTTTTTTTAGAAGATCCATATCCATATCATATTAAAATAGGAAAAACCTCCAAAAAGAAAGTTTGACGGTCAAAATTCCCATGGAATTCAACTTCTAGGAAAATTCCTAAAATTTCTTGAAAAAAATTACATTTGTATGCTTATTAAATCCACTAAAAATCATAAAAGTTAAATGCCATTACATTGCCCTTGATGACTTGTAAAAACACATTTATATTTTTAGTAGCAATATATATCTTACATAATTTTGATCCAATAAAATTATCCCTACCTCCTCCTACTCATGAATTCCTAGTCTAAAAATAACTAACTTCTGCAATGTGGAGAGCCCCATTGAGATTTCTTAGTGGAGCATCGCGGTAATGGAAAGCACATAGTAAAAACAAAAATGCCATGCTAACACACGATGAAAACCAAACCACCAAGTCAGATGACCAGTATTTAACCATCATAGGGTGAACGTTTCGTACGATGTGATGTATATTAAATACGCTCAACGCCAGATTTTAAGATGACAATAAAAAAATCGTTTCTAGACGGGTGGGTTGGCGTGGCGGGGCGATCCAATTCATTTCGTATAAGGTTACTGTCTCGTTATTCGGGCCAATCCATTACGCCCCTGCCTTATTAAATCAGCATACCGTCCGATTAAATGAACGACTTTGGATGAAATTCACTTTCTTGGATCTTTTGGTAAGAACCCGGGTGACAATTCAATCGACTAATTTTCTTTTGCGATTGAATCGATCGAGATCTGACAGCAAGCAGCCCTCGACGGTGAAAATTCGAACAAGGAGAATTCGCGGTAGGTTTTCCAGAATTCATTTTCTTCCAGGGCTTCTATATTGTTGTTTAAACCCTAGCTATGCTGTTCCTGCCTAAAATTCGTATAATTTGAGTTTAAACCCTAGCTGTGCTGTTCCTGGCTAAAATTCGTATAATTTGAGCCGTTATTGTGTTTTCTTCTCATTTTGGAGTTTTTTAATGACGATTTAGGGTTTCTCTGCGTTTTAAGGGCTCCCTGAGTGTTCCTTTCCCTGTTAAACGAACGCAATTTTGTTTTGGTTAAATGCGAATCAGGGTTAGATATTTTGTTATTTGCAATATTTTTTGGAGATCCGGAGTCTTCTTTTACGGTCTGATTTCTTTAGCTATTTTTGTGATAAAGCTTTTTCGTACACAGTAATTTTTGTTTTTGGGTGGGCACTGGCTGAGCTTTTTGGGCCGGTATTTGGCACGTGGTTGAGGAAGTTTTTACAGTGAATTTTTGCTCATTCAACATAAATTTTGTCGTGCAGTCCTGAGAGGCAATGCAGAGTGGATTTCAGGTATGTTCTTTGCCAGCTGATATTATTTACGTCTGAAATTTATGGTATACTTGACTTAATTTTTGTGGATTTGTCTTTTGATTATGCTACACTTGGGGATGGATTGAGTGATTTCTCCTTTTCTTGCTGTTAAAATTTCCAGTCTACGTTGAAATATATGCCTACTGTTCTTTTTAATTAGTTTGGAGAAGGTTGATTTTGTCTTGGGACTCTTCCTAATATAGGTGTCTGATATCGTTTACTCTAAAATGGTGGGTGGATATAATCATAAGGCCATATTTGTTGATGAAATGGAGCCCGAGGGATTAGGCATGTCGAGTGGAGTGAATGAATTTGACGATCGGGTCTTTGGTAATACCATAAATGAAGGCTATGTCCCTGCATTTATTGAGGAATATGATCACAGCTCGGACACTGAAGAGTGCGATGAAAATTTTGAAGGTATGATTTTTATGTCTAACCGACAAACGAAAAAAGAGTGTTTCAACCGTGAGCTGTTTGGGCTTCCAGTTTCTCAGGCTTCGGTCGTGAAGCGGGTTAAACCGGGTATGAAATTGTTTTTATTTGAATATGAGCGAAGACAACTATATGGGGTGTTTGAGGCAATTTCCAGTGGAGCCCTTAATATTGAACGCAATGCATTCAAAACATCTGGTGGTTCATTTCCAGCACAGGTTTGCTACAGGAACTGAATAAATTCTTTTTTTAGGTCTAGCTGTCTGGTTGCTCAAGTTGTGCTGGTCGTTAGGATGGCATTTTGCAGGGGCTGTGTTAGGAGTTGCTGCTGAGTAAATAATTTTGCCTTCCAGGTTCGGATTAAAACTATTTGGGAATGTAACCCTCTTTCAGAAGAGGATTTCAAGGATGCAATTTATAAAAATTATTACACTCCAAAGAAGTTCCATTTTTATCTGTCACAGGAACAGGTGGGTGTGTTAAGCATTCTTGATACACCGCATGTTAAATTCAGTGGTGTGTGTTTTATGATAGACATCAGATAAAACATGTTTAGTATATTTTTATGGCTCTGAAGGATATGGTCAATTTAAAGCTTTACCCATTGATTTTGGGGCAGGTACTAGATCTCATTCGGCTATTTTCATCGCGGAAGATTGAATCACAGGTTTTGACAGCTCCTGACAGCTTTGGTCGCAGTCAAGATCTACGTGAGAAATTAGATCGTCAACATAAAACATCTATGTTTCTCCAAGAAGTTGCTTCCAACATTTCTGCAAGGGAATCGGATTTCACAAATATTGAAGAAGATGAAATGCTCTATACAAAAGATCATTGTTTTGGGCAAGGAGTTCATGATGGTTTAGATTCCCAACAAAGACTTGCATTGTATTCCTCTGAACAGTCTAATTTTTCGCCTAGTTTTGATCAAAGACATTCTATGCAATCTGCTCAAGAGCATAATGTCTCTAGTAATTGTGAGCAAAGATTTGCATTGCATTGTTGTCAACAGTGTAATCTTTCTGGTAGTTGTGAGCAAAGAGTTGCAATGCATTCTCTCCAACAGCCTAATGTGTTTAGTGATGCTGAGCAAATACATGCATTGCATTCTGTTCAAAAGCCTATTTTTTCTAGTAGTTTTGAACAAGAACTTGCAGTGTATTCTGTGCAACAACCTAATGTTTCTGGTAGTGTAGATATGTCAAATTCTGCATTTCAGCCATCCTACATGAGAGGGTACCCAAGTAGTGAGGAAAATTATTTTGTTTCAGGAAATGCATTCACTAATGGTATTAAAATGAGTGACGAAAAGGATAACACTAACAGTAGAGATTTTTATATTCCTTCAAACTATAGACACTATGACAGCCTTCACTTCAATGAGAGTGGAGGGCCACATGCTCCATTGTCTTTAAACTCTATTCCTGGGATCCATGCAATGCCCATGGATGAGAGGCTGTGGTTTGAACGTCAAGAATCGAGCCAAGACCCTTTAAACAAGTCACCTGTTAATCACAATAATGGAAGTCTTTTTTCACACATGGATATTTTTATGGATGATGCACCTTCACAAGTTATGGAACAGCCTGAGGGTCCTGTTTTAAGGCCTAAGCCTTCCGTTGCTGCAGTGTCTTCTCTACAGTCTAATAATAGCACCCAAAAGGCAAGTGTGTTTACCCGTTTAAGGAGAGTTCCACAACCTGATGTGTCTAATGACAGAGACCATGAAGATCTGTTGAGACACGGTCATGTTGCAAAATCAGATGTCCAACAATATCCGCAGAAACTTCTCCGGTCTTTGGGGAAACAGCCTGAAATCTTGGGAGGAGCACATGATAGGAGGTTGGATAGTAGAGATCGACAAATTGTCAATGATGGCATTCCAACAAACTATAAGAAAAGGAGTAAAGTGAGCAATGTTGGGAAAGAATTAACTATGCAGGTTGAAACCCAAAGTAAGTCTATCCTTGATAGTCTGGATATTGAGGATACAGATGAACAGACTGTTAATGATGGTATGATTATAAACTTTAAGCGAAGGAGTGACACTTCCAAAGCTGTGAAAGAGTCAAATCTGCAGATTGAGAGGCAAACTAAGTCCAATGATGGAGAACCTAATTCACTTAGGCCGAAAAGAAGAAAACTAGTTCGGCCAGACTTCAATAATCTTATAATGTCTCAAGCAAATGTTCTTCCTGTTTCTGTTCCAGAATCAGTTGAGAAGTGGTATGTTGAAAGCAAAATTTTGACTCGGCCAGAGAATCATCCAAGTACAAACTCTATTGTAAATGGAAGTGTTCATGTTGCAGAATCAGTTGAGAAGTGCCCTGTTGAAAGAAATTTTTTGACTCAGCCAGAGAATGATCCAATATCAAACTCTATTGTAAATGGAAGTGTTCATGTTGCAGAATCAGTGGAGAAGTGCTCTGTTGAGAGAAAAACTTTGACCCAGCTAGAGAACGATGCAGGTACAAACATTTTTGTAAATGTGGTAGGCCTTCAAGATTCTGATTGTATTTCAGAGTCAGAGGGTAAGTGCCCTGTTGAAAGCAAAAATCTGACTCAGCCAGAGAATGATGCCAGTACGAAAACATCTATAAGTAGAAGTGTGGTAGGCCTTCTTGTCTCTGATTGCGTTTCAGAATCAGAGGGGAAGTGCCCTGCTGAAAGCAAAAATCTGACTCAGCCAGAGAATGATGCAAGTACGAAAACATCTGTAAGTAGAAGTGTGGTAGGCCTTCTAGTCTCTGATTGCGTTTCAGAATCAGAGGGGAAGTGCCCTGCTGAAAGCAAAAATCTGGCTCAGCCAGAGAATGATGCAAGTGCAAAAACATCTGTAAGTATAAGTGCGGTAGGCCTTCTAGTCTTTGATTGTGTTTCAGAATCAGAGGGGAAGTGCCCTATCGATGGAAAAAATTCGACTCGGCTGGAGAATGATGCAAGTCCAAACTCTCTTACGAGGAAGTGCCCCATTGAAAGCAAAAATTTGAATCAGCTAGAAAATGATGCGTGGCCAAACTCTACTGTTACAAGTGTGGTAGACCTTGTAGGTTCTGTTTCTGTTCCAGAATTTGTTGAAGATTATCCTGTGGAAAACAAAATTTTGGTTCAGCCAGAGAATGGTGTAAGCACAAACTCTATTGCCAATAATAGTGCAGCAGGCCCTGTAGATTCATTGGCTATCACTATTCAGGAAATGCCTGTCACGAACAAAATGGATGCAAAGGAAAAATAAAATTTTGCCCATTCACTCGAGGCAGGATCTCTAGAATAGTTGAATATGCAATGTCTTTCTGCGTCAAGCATAAATGTGATTAGAGAATGCAGATTCTTTTGGCATGACGCTCACAGGATTTTTCAAACGGAAGAGGTCTCCACCATTTTGTTTGATAATTATAATCTAATTACTTTTTTGACAAATATGTACATACCTCTATCGAAGCTTTTTGTTTGTTGTTATATTATTGTTCCTCTATTCCCTTCTGAATTTTCACACAAATTTCATTTGTGTGAAGCCGCTGATGTACACACTATTTTAATCCTTGAGGCAATTAAGCAATCCCCACTCACTTTTTCTATATATAAGTTTGAGCAATTTGCTTTTATGATGTATACCATTTATGTGAAGCCGCTGATGTACACTATTTTAATCTTTGAGGCAATTAAGCAATCTCCACTCACTTTTTCTATATATAAGTTTGAGCAATTTGCTTTTATGATGTATACCATTTAAATTATTCAGACAATTAATTATTGTCTACTCACTTTTTGTATATAGAAACTTGTGTAAATTGCTTTTAGATGAATTGATCAGAATGCCAATACCGCTGAGATATGGTGTTTGAAAACTCTGTTATGGACAGAGCAAAATGTGCAGGATGTGATTCCTGTAACCAGATTGATGCAGAATGTGATTTCTTTAAACAGATTCAAGTTCTGATGTAGACAAATATCTGATGATGTAGTAGATGGTGCATGATCTACTGCTTGTAAAATAGTAGTAGAAGGTTTAGGATGGCTTGCTCACAATGCTGGTGTTTACCAAGTCCATCTATATATACCATTTGATCCAACACAAAATAATCTTGGATCAAACCCTTGAGTATTCTTTTTGAACTTGAGGAAAACTTGTCAGGAGTAGCCAAGGAGTAGCCAAGAGTGCATGAGAAAAAGTTACATCAAATGAGTGTTACACATCCTTTTGCAAAGAAACAAGCATTGCTTCCTTCTCCCATAATTCCATCAGGAATTTATAACGAACTTTTGATCGGTGAGTTTCAAGTTCTCTTGATTAAAAACTTTTTTTCAAGATCAACCAGAAGGTTTTGAATCTCTATCAAAATTACAAACCATATTTGGAAAAACCAATATTAATTCATCTTTTAGTGTCGTTTACTAATTAAGATTTATTTTCATTTAAATCTTTTAATTGTACTGATTTTCACTTAAGATGGACAAACTTCAATACAAGTTTTTCATTAGCGTCTTGAAGCAACAACTATCGTGCTATTAATTAATCTTTGGAATCTCTTAAATCTTTTACGTGTACAAGATTTTGATTGAGGGCGTACAAGCATTTAGGATGGGGAAGCTCAATACCAAGTTTTTTTTGTTTTTCTTGAAGTAACAATTATTGTGAGAGCACAACTATTTTTCATGGATATAAATT
>ML803494.1:0-10955 GCA_009831015.1 Picea engelmannii
TGTTAAATGACATAAGCAGAGATCATAACTGTCTTACCATTAATTCCTCAGACTAAAATTTATACCAACCTTTCTATCCCTGTAATTGCATTCAAAGAAATCAAATCATACCATTATTTGAGACATTGATTCAAATATTCAGATTCTTGTGACCATGTTGCACAATTTTAGTCTTAAGTCCAGTCATTTAGACATTTTAAGAAATTGTATTTAAAGAAACTAATGCCATAGCTCAATCTGGTATTTTCCAGCTTCAAGATGAATAAACTCAAAAACATATATGAGTAATGCGTACTGGACTTCTTATGAGAATCAAATCTTCATGTAAGAGTAAATTAGAAAGAGCACCCTAGATATAACTTGGAAATAACAGGTTGGTTAGAATAAGGATCGTTATGAAGTGCGACCTACATTTAGAATCCAAGTTTGCATTTGAATATGAAATGATTATCTTAGGAAACTTTGGAAGAAAAACAATCCAGATCTACAAATTTAGAGTTTAAAATCCTAGAATGCTTAGAAAAAAAAAGACTAAAAGGGAAAATTTTAAATTTGGATGATTAGAAAATAAATAAAGACCTTAGTGCCTCCATTGGGAATGGAGCCTAAAATGATTCTTCAAGTAAATTCCCTTCTTTCTAATGTTGTTGAAGTCTCAAAACATCCTAAGGAAGGATTGGAGAGCATCAAGCTTTGAAACCTAGATCACAAAACTCATAGAGGGACTATACTACTTCTAGATCTAATCTATGAATCACAAACTTTGATTAATTTAAGTGAAAACCCAAAGAATAAATTTAAAATCCTATGATATTTAAATTTAATACTTTAAACCCCAGCTTCAATAAACGATAAATAAACAAAATAGAAATTATTCAGACCTTGCTTGCTTTATTTTACCTTGCAATACCCTTCCTTTAGTAAGATTTGTGTGCCAATATTCTTCTAAATAAACCCTAGAGTCATATACATAAGAAACCAAAGAAAATTACACACCAAAATGGAGTCAAGTATCCTTCATATTCCATATCCAACCATGAAGAATTAGAGTGACGCCCTTTTTTAAGTAGGAGAGGGGCCTCCTCAAAACCATACATCAAAACCATGAGCTACAATAAAACCATGTGCTCATACAATGGGCTAGGCAAAACCATGAGTAGATACGACGTGCTAGAGTAAAACCATGTGATAAAATGTAATGATCCAAATGCTTAATATATCATAACAGAATAGAAGTACACACCATGTACATAATGTGAGCATGGAGCACAAATTCAAGATACATAAGTTACACAATAACTCCTTAAATAATAGGAGAACCTCCTCCACATAACCAAATACATTCATACATGACAATTCACATTTCTACAATAATGAATAAATGATCTCTATATATATCTATTCACACTTGCACACGAGGCCCCTTTAATATTAGGATGACCCTTTTACATATATATTTACACATTACATGTACATTTAGGTCCATATATTCCCCCCCTTGGCGTCATATCATATACATTTAGCCCCATATATGCCCCCATTGGGTCATAACACAGTACCCTCCTTCAAAAAGATTTTTCCTCAAAGCTTCACATGTGATGAAAAATAATAATATGATTTTCTTATGTTCATGCTTTCTTCATTCCATCGATGATGAATATCCATTCAAAATCAATTATTTTCGGTATTAATCCTTGGTATCAAGCGAAATCCCCGCCCTTGGAGATACTTCTTCCCAAGATTTCCAAGGCTGGTAAGGTTGACCTAAATTTTGACTTTGAAGGGGCGTTATCAAAGATGGATGTGAATGTTCCCCCGAGAGAAGCAATCAAGATCCCATCCATCAAGGAATGCTTTGATACTTTCTTTTCAAGATCAG
Organism: Picea engelmannii; assembly: GCA_009831015.1. Lineage (NCBI taxonomy): Eukaryota > Viridiplantae > Streptophyta > Pinopsida > Pinales > Pinaceae > Picea > Picea engelmannii. Next base: position 1,880 of record ML803494.1, read on the forward strand.
ATGAACCTATGGATCCCCCTATTATGTTGCAAGATGATCATTTTAGGTTCCAATATGGTGAAAACCCTCCTTTCTTCATGACTTTGACAATGAACAACAAAAATATGAACAATTGCATGCTAGATACAGGTGCTGGTGCCAACATGTTGTCTCTTAAAGTCATGCAACAAGTGGGTTTGAAGGTCACTAGGCCTTACAGGAATGTGTATGGTTTTGAATCTAAAGCAATACCCACACATGGGGTGGTTGGAAATGTTGAAGTACGCCTGAAGGAGTATCTAGAGAAGACAATCCACATTGACATTGTGGTAGTTGATGTCCCAGACGTGTGGGGAATGTTATTATATAGGAAATTTGGCGCAATGATAGGCGGTTCCCTTGAGATGGACCTCACCTTTTTGCGATTACCTTTGAAAGATGGAACGGTGGGATGTCTACTTAATGTGCCAATAATTGGGGACCATGTGCATGATATTGTTCATCCCATCAATAATGACAAAACACAAAACGATATGATACAAACTCTTCAGAAATATTCTCTAGAAGACATGTCCTTTGCAATAGAAGAAGACTTTGATCAGATCGAATGGCCCAAGAAAGAAGAATACCAACAACTCCCAGATGAATTCAAGAACAAAGAAGTTGGGACGGTGAAGATATTAAATAAAAATGAAGATGATGTACAAATCCACCCATCTCAACAAGAAGTCTTTACAGCAGAAGCCCACCCACCTCCCTTAGTACAATACACCAAGGTTGTTCAGGGAACGACCAAATACAAAGTCAGAAAGTATAAGGAGGGAGATATGGTATGGATGTGGGATACTCAGAAAGGAGAGCCAACTAATGTAAAAGGAAGCACACAGTCATGGCTTGGACCCTTCAAAGTTGGAATGGAATCTGTTGATAACTCATACTACTTGTCCACTTTGGAAGGAAGAAGGCGCCCATTACCTATTAGCGGGCACCTCCTTAAACCCCACCAAGGTGGGGGGACCTGACTTCATAGGTAAGTGAAGGTAAGTAGGCATTTTTCGTGTATTATACCATTTGCATTTCATGTTAGTTTGCTTCCGCATTTGCATATTGATTGTTTTATTTCAGTTATATATATATGTCTATATATGCGAGGTGGCAATACCACCCCATCTTTGTTACTGATGCTCCTATCGAGTTGAGAAGGTCTATAGGTTATGCCAGAGATGATGAGGTTCTCATGCGCTCTATGGTGAGCACATGTCCCCGAGTTGGAGCCAGATGTTATCCCCAATTTCCAGGGATAACTAGGAGATCATGTCTCGAGGCCCACAGGTCCTAGACATGGAGTACCGAGAGAAGGATTGACCTGAGCATGGCCCTGGAGGGTCTATCCTTTTCTTCTTTCATCAGGTTCATCTTGTCAACAACAACAACATCCATCACCATCGGCTTGGTCTTGTATCGAAGAAGACTCTTGCTCCATGAGGTAATTAGTCCATGTATCATGGTATGTGTCACTTTTGATCATTATAACCTTTAAATGTATGCATATAATTCCTTTTATTTCTGACGTCTGCTTGGATCTTACATTGGCCCACTTGACCATGCTTGGGGAGATTGGCTGGGTTCCCTAGAAAGCCTGTACCCATAGGTATTGGTTTGCCACTGGAGGATTTCTAAAGAGCCATCGTCCGCTCCCATCATACCACCACTTTTCCATCTTATCTCCCGCTCATCTGTCCCATTCCCCTTGTCCGAGCATTAGGATGATCTGTTTGTGGGGTTGCACCTTATCTCATGGGAAGAAGGGGCTAAAGGCCCAGAAGGTAAAAGCAGCTGGGTAAAATCATGAAGATGGGTTACACTTTTGCTTGTTTTATGAGAAAAAAAATTGTATTTTCATAAGTTCTTCAACTTCCGGCATACAAAAGTATTTTTATTTATTTAGAATTTCACTTTACAGTAAAAACAAAACTTGTGAAGAATTTTGTTATCTTTCCAATGACTATTTTTCAAATATTTTTAATCACGATTTGATATGTCAATTTGACAATTGTTTAACAGTATGTTCCTTAAACATGAAAGGAATGATAATGAGTAACTTTTTTCTACAACAATGTATCTATTATTAAACTTGTGTTTTTAAGAAACAAAATATATTGCAACAATCTACAGAGACTCTATTTTATTATGACTATAATTTTGAATCTAACGGATGAATATTATAATTTCTAGAATTTTTTGAAGTTGACCAAGCTGAAAACGTTGCAAATTTTAAACACATGTTTTTCTACACCTTGTATCTATCTTAATTTTTACTTAAAACTAAAATCTAAATATACCCTTTTGAAAAGAACACTTTAAGGATTATGAATATATTTTTTTCTAAATTTTTCACTGTATATTTTTAGAGATAATGATATTTCATTTCACCGAATCATAATGTTTGCTGAAAATATTATGCAGTGATTTTTTTTTTTAAATTAAATAAAATTAGATAAAAATAAAGAAAATGAAAACAAATTATATGAATTGAAAGTAGATTCAATTTTGGAAATGCTGGTGTCATTTTCGAAACCAAATTCTGAGTATTTGCAGAAGTCCGCAACCTCCAAAGTTCATGTAAGCTTGGGGGAATTCTCTGATTTCTGAATACAGTCCCAATTTTTACTTTTTGGCCGAAATATTCTTACTGTAGGAAAAACAAACATCTGGAAAATCTTGTACACAACTATCAAGGGCACCGTAAGGGTGCAGTTTGATTTGACGTGCAAAATTTCGGCCGAAAAATCCTATCTTTCGGTCGAAAAATTGCCGCTAGAAAATTTTGAGACCCGATTGTCACAAAAGTGTTACCCAACTTCATGATTTTACCCAGCTGGTAAAAGATAAAATCCTAAAAATGAAACCTTGAGATGCTTCGCCCAGGGATCCCCGAGAAGGCAATTAAAAGCCTCTCAGCAAGAAACAAGAGGGACCCGAAAAAAATAACAAACAAGACCTAATCAAGAGGATAGGGGGTCTCATCACGAGGCAACCTATTATGTTCATGGATACCAAACAACATGACATTGCCACCATCTGGTTACCATGCCAGGGCAGTGACCTTTGGTTGCATGGCCAAGGGAAAGGGGGTCTCATCACGAACCAGCCTTAGCACTGCTGTGAAAGTATTTGTGGGTAACACTGTCAGCTCTGGTCACCAAGCCAAGGCAGTGTCCTCTAGTTAGCCCTTGAATAAAAAGAAAAAGAAGAAGAAAAAGCAAATAAAGGAAAGAATAAAGGCAAAAGGGGCTTGGAAAAATTTGCATCCATGACAGGCACAACTCACCTTCTACAAAGGCACCCACAGGTAATATCATGCATCCCTAACTCTCACTCTACCCATATGTCTGGACATCCCTTAAAACCACTTCACCTCGTTACATGGCTTGGAAGAAACCCCTTGGAAACTTTCCTTTCCTTATGGATACTAGCTCAATAGGGTATCTTGTCCCTTTTCTCAACCTTGTATTGTAGGTTTTTGTAGAGTCTTTGAGCTATTGAATGATATATCAGGGTTTTTATGCATATGTTTGATAACATTAATGATGAAATATGATTGACATTACTATGATCCCTGTGACTAATGAGCCCATGGAGGGCATAGTTTTTTATGTGAAGGACCATGCCCGATGAACAGGTACCATGTGGACCGATACACATGGGGAGATGATTAGTTCGAACCTCCATGGGGCTGAAAACCCCATCAGATGGTTGCTGAGACCCCATCATAGGGGAAGAGATAGAATAGTGTTTGACCGATGTTTTGCACCAGAGAAGAAGAGGATGTCCCATCAGGGGCACTTTGGCTGAGCCAGGCCTAGGGGGATTGACCCACTTGAAGTGGAACGTTGGCCCCAGATGACCCAGGACGTCACCAGGAGGCTTGTGACATCATCATGAGCATATGGCAGATGGACAGCACGCGTAGTAGTTTGGAAGAGCCCAAGGAGGGCTAACGTCTGGCTTCTGGATGCTGCACTGGCCCCAAAAAGGCCTAATGTCTCCCTCGGGAGGGCTTGACATCTCACTTTTTGTTCATTTAGGGTTTTAAAAGAACATTTAATGTAAAAATAGTACAATTTTGGTTTAAAGCCTTGTCGACTAATTTTTATGACCTAAAATTATTTAAAGGTCACGATACAATATATATTGAGGAGTTTTATCCTCATTTTGACATAACACACAACTCACTCTTCTACGGAGATCTACTTTTTGCGCCCTTGTTGGGTATTTCATCTTTTAAGTGAGGCACACTTGTTGAAGGAAGGATTTTCTTGGCATTTTTGGCATTTCTCTTGAAGGAAGGTTTCCAACTAGGGTTTGCAATGTTATTTCATCATGATATGTAAGTGTTTTTTTCTGCAAAACTTCTTAATTGAATGGTTGTAGTCTTATATTCTTGCATTTATTATAAATTTTGTTGATTTTAAAACCCTAAGGGAAAAACACACAAGTAGGTTGTTGTCTCATGTCCCCTAAAAGAGAAATTCTCAGCCATTGAAGAAGGAAGGAAGAGCCTAGCCATTGCTACACTATTTTTACTTCTTCCCCTGTGCTAGCTATGCCTTTTAAGAGTTAAGAAGGAGGAAACATCCCAGGCTTAGGTTATCTACACCTAGGGTTGTCCTGCTTCTAGGGTTTGGTGATAGGGCCTTGCCATTGCAACACTCTCCCTCACCTCACTCTCTTGTCTTGACTTATCTCTTATGCTAGCCGTTTTGCCAAGTTTAACCTAAGGAAGGAGGAAAGAGCACGAGGCCTTGCTTAAGCAACACCAGAGTGAGCCTCTTTCCCCTAGGGTTTTGATTGTGGGCCCCTGCCATTGTAGCACTTCAGAACCCTTCCCTCTAGTCCCTAGCCTTTTTCCCTTCAACCTTGTGTCCTCTCTTGAATTGACTCCATTTACCCTTAGGCACTGATATTAGGTCTCCAACATTGAAGTGATAGTGGTCAAACAACTCTTAAAACTTTTATAATTTGAAACCCTAGCTAACTACTAACCCTAATAAGGTTGATGTCATCCTTGGTTATTCCATCTTGACGCAACATTTTCTGTTGATAAGAAATTAGATGGTGTTTTAAAGCATTTATTGAGTACGGGATTGATTGGATACATTGGTTGCTACATCATCTCGATATTTATTGATGAATTGATATTGTTTCATTGCTATTATTAATAAACATTGATCTCGTCAATATTTATTGTATAATTGCCAATATATTGATATCATATAGTTATATGAAGTTCTAACCCATTGAATCATAGCCTGCATGTATTGCTTTGCTGTTGCTTTGTTCTGGGCAGGTGTTCTCATTTGGGGCTACACTTGATCATTGGATGTTAAGCCAGACTATTTGATCTTGGTGGTAACCTATGAGAAGGGACTTTTACTTTAACCTTTATACCTTGGCCTCTTCAAAACCTCAGGTTACCGGGGACGTCTCCCCTGGGCCTAACCTCCCTAAATAGAAAGAACCTCCCCATTGTGGTGACATTGGGTGGGGTAGGTTCATGTTATTCCAGTTTGGCCTCTATCTTCTAGCCATTTGACCTAGCTACAAATTGTGCGATAACATTTTGGCGTCGTTGCCAGGGAACACTGAGTCAATTCTCCTCAAAACGACAAATCTTTTCGGCAAGCCTTGCCTCAAAGACCTTTTCTTACAAGCTTACTTGGTGACTCCACTAGGGTGTTTTTCCCCTTTTCTTTGGTAGTTTCAAGTAAACTATCTGGAAACTCCACAAACTAGAAAGAGGTTCAATAATCCTCCTTTGTATTTCATAAGGAAGCCTCCCTTAAACTCTCTTATTGTCAAATCACTTTTCGAGAAGAGCCTTCCTTTAAGAATCATGTCTACCTCTCAGACCGCTACAATGAACCCAACCAACAATCAAAGACAATGGTCATCTACCCTTTTCAGGGCGTTAGACATGTCAGCCATACCAGGCTACCCTAGGCAGATGCCACCCAAGTATGAAAAGTGGTTTCCTAAATTCACCGGTACTGATGCAATCAGTGTCGAAGAGCATATGAGAAAATTTTGGGCATTCTTTCAGCTTCACCCCATCAATGATGATGCTGAAGATTTGGTCATGAAGTTGTTCTCCGCTACTCTCTATGATGCCTCAAGGCGTTGGTACCTCAGCCTTCCTGATGGAAGCATCAAAACCATGGATAGACTTGAAGAAGCCTTTCTCAAAATATGGAGTATCAAAGAAGACCCTAATATGCTTCTCACTCGACTAAATAGCCTTGCTAAGTATGAAAATGAGTCCATTTGGGAGTTTCATAGCAAATTCGAAACATTGCTACAAAGAATTCTCGCAAGCCATCACCCGAAATATGACTACCTTGTCCATATTTACACCAGATCTTTCAATGGCCAACGAGGGTATCTTCTTAAAGACAAAACCCCCCAGTCCATTCAAGAAATCCAAGATCTCGCCACCAAGATAGAAGGGAACCTCCTTTCATCTAAAATTGAGCCTTTTGTTAACCCAAGGGGGAGAATAAACACCAAGCAGAAAATAGTACACAATGCTGAGCCTACTTCAGATCTATGTACCAGTATCAGCAAGCTAGAAGCCTCCATGGATGGCATCATAAAGAATCAAGAAGAAATGATGAGCCGAATTGTCAGACTTGAAAAATCTCAGATCCAAGCACCCAGGGCCCCGTACAAAGGACAATTCCAGAAAGGGAACCAATTTTACAAGCTAAAGAATGAGCATGAAGTTCCAAATACCTTGGCCCCTACAAACATTGTTGATGAAAATCCCTAGTGCCTGGAGTGCAGTGAAGCACATTGGGAGCATAAATGTCCTTATAATTCTACCCATCAGCAAGTCAACAATATGGATTGTTTCAATGAGCTTCCTTAGATAATTATCACAGATATAGAACATCAAGAAGCCTTGAGGGAAGCAGCCAGAGCAGCAAGGATGGCGGTAATAAATAACCTAGACCAGGAATCTCGAGAAAAGCTAAAGAAACAAGAAGTTCAAGTATATAGAAGGAAGAACTCCAAACAACCTATTGTTGATCAAGCGAAACCCCCGCCCTTGGAGATACTTCTTCCCAAGACTTCCAAGGCTGGTAAGGTTGACCTAAATTTTGACTTCGAAGGGGTGTTGTCAAAGATGCATGTGAATGTTCCCCTGAGAGAAGCAATCAAGATCCCATCCATCAACGCTTTGATACTTTCTTTTCAGGATCAGATGAATCTATGGATCCCCCTATTATGTTGCAAGCTGATCATTTCAGGGTCCAATATGGTGAAAACCCTCCTTTCTTCATGACTTTGACAATGAACAACACAAATCTCAACAATTGCATGCTAGATACAGGTGCTGGTGCCAACATGATGTCTCTTAAAGTCATGCAACAAGTGGGTTTGAAGGTCACTAGGCCCTTCAGGAATGTGTGTGGTTTCGAATCTAAAGCAATACCCACACATGGGGTGGTTGAAAATGTTGAAGCACGCTTGAAGGAGTATCCAGAGAAGACAATCCACATTGACATTGTGGTGGTTGATATCCCAGACGTGTGGGGAATTTTATTATCTAGGAAGTTTGGCGCAATGATAGGCGGTTCCCTTGAGATGGACCTCACCTTTTTGCGATTACCTTTGAAATATGGAACGGTGGGACGTCTACTTAATGTGCCAATAATTGGGGACCATGTGAAGGATATTGTTCATCCCGTCAATAATGACAAAATGCAGAACGATATGATACAAACTCTTCAAAAATATTCTCCAGAAGACATGCCCTTTGCAATAGAAGAAGATTTTGATCAGATCGAATGGCCCAAGAAAGAAGAATACCAACAACTCCTAGATGAATTCAAGAACAAAGAAGTTGGGACAGTGAAGATATTAAAGAAAAATGAAGATGACGTACAAATCCACCCGTCTCAACAAGAAGTCTTTACAATTGAAGCCCACCCACCTCCCTCAGTACAATACACTAGGGTTGTTCAGGGAACGACCAAATACAAAGTCAGAAAGTATAAGGAGGGAGATATGGTATGGATGTGGGATACTCAGAAAGGAGAGCCAACTGATGTAAAATGAAGCACGCAGTCATGGCTCGGACCCTTCAAAGTTGGAATGGAATCAGTTGATAACTCATACTACTTGTCCACTTTGGAAGGAAGAAGGAACCCATTACCTATTAGCGGGCACCTCCTTAAACCCCACCAAGGTGGGGGGACCTGACTTCACAGGTAAGTGAAGGTAAGTAGGCATTTTTTGTGTATTATACCATTTGCATTTCATGTTAGTTTGCTTCCGCATTTGCATATTGATTGTTTTATTTCAGTTATATATATATGGGTAAAATCATGAATCTGGGTAACACTTTCGTGACAATCGGGTCTCCAAAATTTCTAGCGGCAATTTTTCTGCCGAACAAATGTTTCTTTTGGCCGAAATCTTTTTCGGCCGAAAATTTTCACGTCAAATTTAACGGTGCCCTCAAAATTCGTGTACAATGTTTTTTGGATGAATTATTTTCCCGTGGTAAGAATATTTCGGCCGAAATACTTTTCGGTCGAAACGTTTATTTTTAACAGATTCCGTTAAAAACTAGGTTTCAGCCGAAAGAATATTTCGTCCAAAAACTTGAAAATGGGACTGTTTGCAGGAAACTGCAAATTCTCTCCATCTTACTTCATCTTTGGAGGTAGCGGACTCCTACAAATACTTAGAATTTAGTTTGAGAATTGATACCAACATTTTAAAAATTTAATCTACTTTCATTGGGTATAATTTGTTTTCATTTTCATTGTTTTTATCTAATTTTATTTAATTTTATAAAAAAGTCACTGCATAATATTTTTAGGTGAGATTATGATTCGGTGAAATGAAAAAAACGTATCTCTAAAAATATACAACGGAAAATTATGGAAAAATTATATTCATAATTGTTAAAATGTTCTCGTCAAAAGGGTATTTTTAGATTTTACTTTTAAGTAAAAATTAAGATAGATACAAGGTGTAGAAAAACACATGTTTAAAATATGCAACGTTTTCAACTTGGTCAACTTAA